>ML103319.1:0-24148 GCA_003697995.1 Taxidea taxus jeffersonii
AAGGCCAACACCTAAGTAAAGGTAGAAGAGTAAAGTATTGATGACAGTTTTCACTTGAGAATAATGATGAGGCCTCATAAACTTGACTTGATGTTAGCCTAACCTAAGGCCTAAGACAAAAAGCCTGGCACCTCTCCCAGGCAGATTATTTAAAAGAAAAAATCCATTCTACAGATCCAGAACATCAAATAATTATAAACAAAGTTTTATAAAGATGAATTAGATATACCTACTTTGTTGCTCATAATAAGTAATAACATGAATTATCCCACATATGGCCCAAATTCAATAATGTTTTAATTTATAGTAACCCTTGAGAGTTCTCTGAAGGATGTAGTGGAGAAAAAAATCAATTCATTGTTGAAAGCTCTTACTCCCAAGACTCAGAAAATGTCCATAAATTAAATTCTAAGATATATGAACTCACAGTAAAAAAACAAAACAAAACAAACAAACAAACAAAAAAAAATGAAAAGAAACAAGGCATAAGCAAGAGGTAAGAAACAATTGTCAGCAAATCAGACTCATGAAGACTTCAAATACAAGAGTAATCAGACAACATGTAAAAGAAATGGGCTTTTTATGTGTAAAGACATAAAACCAGACTATAATAAATTATTAAACAAGCCCACGGAATGGAAGAATATATTTGCAAATGACACTACAGACAAAGGGCTGATATCCAAGATCTATAAAGAACTTCTCAAACTCCACACCCAAAAAACGGATAATCACATCAAAAAAATGGGCAGAAAACATGAATAGACACTTTTCCAATGAAGACATACACGTGGCTAACAGACACATGAAAAAATATTCGTCATCATTAGCCATCAGGGAAATTCAAATCAAAACCACATTGAGATGCCACCTTAAACCAGTTAGAATGGCAAAGATTAACAAGACAGGAAACAACAAGTGTTGGAGAGGATGTGGAGAAAGGGGAACCCTCTTACACTGTTGGTGGAAATGCAAGTTGGTGCAGTCACTTTGGAAAACAGTGTGGAAATTCCTCAAAAAATTACAAATAGAACTATCCTATGATCTAACAATTATACTAGTGGGTGTTTACCCCACAGATATAGATGTAGTGAAAAGAAGGGCCATATGCACCCCAGTGTTCATAGCAGCAATGTCCATAATAGCCAAACTGTGGAAAGAGCCAAGATGCCCTCAACAGACAAACTGATAAAGAAAATGTGGTTCATATATACAATGGAATATCACTCAAGCATCAGAAAGGATGAATACCCAATTTTGCATCAACATGGATGGGACTGGAGAAGAATATGCTGAGTGAAATAAGTCAAGCAAAGTCCATTATCATATGGATTCACTTACTTATGGAACATAAGGAATAACATAGAGGACATTAGGAGAAGGAAGGGAAAAGTGAAGGGGGGGGATATCAGATGGGGAGATGGACCATGAGAGACTGTGGACTCTGGGAAACAAACTGAGGGTTTTCGAGGGGAGGGAGTGAGGAGGTTGGGTAAGCCTGCTGGTCAGTATTAAGGAGGGCACATATTGCATGGAGCATTGGATGCTATACATAACAGTGAATCTTGGAACACTATAGCAAAAATTAATGACATACTGTATGGTGACTAGGGGTCAGCTGGTTGGCTTAGTCAGTTAAGCATTCAGCTCTTGATTTTGGCTTAGGTCATGATCTTGGGTCATAAGATCCAGCCCTGAGTCATCAGGCTCTGTGCTCAGCAGGGAGTCTGCATGAGATTCTTTCCCCCTCCCTCTGCTACCCAACTCTCTTGCACGCACACATGTGTGTGCACACACTCTCTCTCTAAAATAAATAAATCTTCTTTTAAAAAATCATCATTAGAACAACTAAATAAAGAAAGCTTCACCTGGAAAAATTACATTGAATCTAACACAGACACAGAGGTACCGATTATGAAAAGCAGGTTAAGTGCCATAGAGCATACAACGAGGAGATGTCAAATACCCATATGAGTCACAGTCTGATTGGGAAACAGTACAAACTGGGTTGTCTGAGGAGAGATCAAGAGTAACTATTTACAAATTTTTGGCCAGTTTAAGGGAACTTCAGGATGTATTTTAGTATCCAAGTGTTGGGCTGTGGGGCGCACAACTACTTGAGGCCTAGAGAAGAAAAAGAACGAAATGATAATGGAACCCAGAGAAGACAGCTATGAGCATGGCTCCCTGACAGGAAATTTGACCTTTAATAAATGGTTGTTCAGCTGGGCAATGATCAAACAATAGCAGTAGGTGGCCAAATTTGCTTTCCTCCCTCCTTCTGATCTGTGATCTCTGCCTCACATTATTTCAACATATCCGGAAACCAGAGGGCAAAGAAAAGCATTAATGTGGTCCATATTAGCCAGCTTCTAAGGGAAAAAGAAAAGGAGGTGAGCTCAAAAAAATATTCAGAACAATATATAACTGAGGTCCCAGGTGAAAAAAAGAAAGACAATGAGGCAGAAGTAAAATTGAAAGAGACAATGGCTGAGAGCTTTCCCAAATGGATGAAAAACCTAATTAACAAATTCAAGAACCCAGAAAATTCAACGGCCAAAATCATGAGAAGAGAGCAGAATGCACACACAAAAGGCACTAATTTAAAGGCAACTGGATAGAAAAAACATATCTTAAGAAAGCAACAATTTTATTGACAGCTAACTTCTCAAGAGCAATAACAGAAGCCAAAAAATAGTGGGAATCTATTTCCTAAGTGTTGCAATAAATGTCAACCTAGAATTCTATACTCCATGAAAATATCATTCATAAATGAGTATAAATTAAGAAAATCTTAGAAAAATACTGAGATATTGTGCTACCAATGGAATTATTCAAAGAAAACTGTCAGGAATGTTCTTCAAGCAAAAATAAAGTTTTCCCACATAGAAGGTCTTAGGTACAGGAAGAATTGAAAAGGAAGCAAAGTGATAAATATGTGCTAATACTTGCAAAGAAAAAAAAAACTGTATAAAATTGTAATAATAATATTAAGGGAATTAAAAATGTAGATAAAGCTAAGATACAAAACCAGAATAACATACAAATGAAGCACAAAATAATTGGAAATAAAGTAAAGGAAAATCCCCTGCAATATTTGAAAGGAAGGTTGAGATCCTGATTGATACTTGAATTTAAAATGTGCATTAAAAGTATAAATGCTGAAAGAATAATAGCAGAATGTACAATTTTCAAACTAGGAGAGGAAAACACTGGAATAAAAGAAAACATTCAGTCAATCCAAAAGAAGTCAAGAAAGGAGAGAAAATAAAAATATAAGAGATAGGACAAATTAAAACTTTAAAATACAGAAAGCAAAAATGTATATAACTGGAAGAGAAAACAGACAAATCAAAAATTGCCCTCTTTGAATAAATAGTAGAAAAAATAATCAGAGTATTAGTGAGCACATGGAATTCTTAGCACTGTCAACAAACTTGACCTAGTTGACATGTATAGAAAACTCCAGTAAATAAGAGCAAAATACACACTATTTTCAAGATAACAATGAACATTTATCAACATAGACAATATCACAAAATAAATTTATTTTTTTTAAGATTTTATTTATTTACTTACAAGATAGAGAGCAAGAGAGCACAAGCAAGGGGAGCAGTAGAGGGAGAGATAGAGAGAAGCAGGCTCCCACTGAGCAGGGAGCCCAACATGGTGCTTGACCCCAGGACGCTGGGATCATGAACTAAGCCAAAGGTAGAGGCCCTGACTGAGCCACCCAGGTGCCCACAAAATAAGTTTCAACATAAAATTTCCCTGTAATAGGGGCACCTGGGTGGCCCAGTGGGTTAAAGCCTCTGCTTTCGGCTCAGGTCATGATCCCAGGGTCCTGGGATCGAGCCCCGCATCGGGCTCTCTGCTCAGCAGGGAGCCTGCTTCCCCCTCCCTCTCTCTGCCTTCCTCTCTGCCTACTTAAAGAAAAAAAAAAATTCCCTGTAATACAAAGTATGTTCTTAAACTACAGTGAAATTAAATTAGAAGTCAACGGCTGGGAAAGGTACTGGGAAATTCATAAGCACTGGAAATTAAGTAACACATTTCTAAATAATCCTTGGTTGAAAGAAAAACTAAAAAAAAAATCTTTGGGTCAAAAAAACTAAAAAAAAAAAAAATCCTCAAAAGTCATCCTTGGGTCAAAGAAAAACAAGGAAGGAAGGAAAGAAGGAAGGGAGGGAGGAAGAGAGGGATGGAGAAAGGAGGGAGGGAAGGGTGGGAAGAGAGTGAGGAGGGAGGGAAGGGTGGGAAGGGAAGGAGGAAGAAAATGAAAACAGGGGCACCTGGGTGGTGCAGTCTGTTAGTGTCCAACTCTTGGTTTTGGCTCAGGTCGTGATCTCAGGGTGGTGGGATCAAGCTCCATGTCAGGCTTCAAGCTCAGCACTGAGTCTGCTTCAAACTCTCTCTCCCTCTGCTCCTCCCCCCAGCTCTCTCTCTCCCTCTCTCTCTCTCAAATGAATAACTCTTTAGAAGGAAGGACGGTTGGGAGGGAGGGAAGGAAGGAAGGAAGGAAGGGAAGGAAAACAAAATATACACTAAATGCCTGTAAGCAAAAAGGGAAAAAATTTTTCAGTTCACAGACTTCACTTCTTTAAGAACAGGAAAAACAAAAGCAAGTAAATCCAATCCAAAAGAACAAAGTAACTATTAAAGAAGAAATCAATGAAATAGAAAATATATTTAAAAATAAGAGAAAAATCCATGAACCAAAAAAAGCTGCTACATTGAAATAGTTATAATATACATAAACCTCTACCCAGACTGATTAGGAAAAACAGACGACACAAATTACTAGTATCAGGAATAACAAAAGTGACATAACTCTGACTCTGCATATATATCAAAAGATAAGAGCATTTCATGACCAGCATTTTTGAAACATCTTAAAACATTCTGAATAAACATTCAGATCTGGCCAGGAAAGAGAACCCCCGATAAATTTCATTCTTATTCAGATGTATATAAATAAGTAATATACGGGAATGCCTGGGTGGCTCAGTCGGTTAAGTGTCTGCCTTTGGCTCACATCACAATCCCAGAGTCCTGGGATTGAGGCCCATATCCGGTTCCCTGCTCAGTGAGGAGCCTGCTTCTCCTTCTCCCTTTCTCTCTGTCTGCCACTCCCCTGCTTGTGTACTCTCTCTGTCAAATATATAAAGAAAATCTCAAATAAACAAAAAAAAAAGATAATATACACAAAAAAGGTAATATATCCCTCCAAGCTAGCTTTGTAGATCTCTGTTTCCTGACACATAAGACAAAAATAATCACACTCACACAGACACAGACACAGACACAGACACACACACACACACACACACACACACACACATAGCCTAGCACAACATCTGGCATGCAGAATTTCCCAATACTTAATTAACATCCATTTAGTGACTGAAATAGATGAGTTACATATGTGAAATTATATGCACAAATAATTTGTGGTCCAAGTGTCTACAGCTATGGTATCATAAGAAAATAATGCTTGAATGATTCCTTGATCTGCTGTTAAGCTAGAGAAATCTGTGTGGATTGTGAGACTAACAAAGGCTCTGAATGTATACAAACATGGATCTGAAACATGAATTCACTAGTTTCTAACTGTATGACCCAGAAGTCATTAATATCATTTATAGATAACTCAATCATATAGTGTTTATGTAAAGACAAAATGAAACAATGTCTGCTATAATGGGTAACATTTTTTAAATAAAATTATTTCTCTTACTTTAATACACACACATACACACACACACACACACACACACACACACACACACACAGAGCAATGGAGAAAGGAGGATCCTCCCTGCATTCCTCCTTCCCTGACCCACTTAACCACTAGAAGGAAGCGTCTAGAATGGTAATGTCAATATAAGAGAAAGATACCTGGCTATAGCCAGAACTTAACTTACCAATGTCAGTGCAATGCAGCAAGGGAGGAAATAAGTAAGAAAGGGGGATCAGATACCTAGAAATGTAGAGAGCACGTGTCAGATGACCCAACAACTCTGTGAACAAGGGAGGCTGAATCTTCAAGCTACAGTTCTGGCTATTTTTCTGGTAAAGGCTTTGAGTCAGAGACAGTTACTACTATACATAGCTTGTTATGGACTGAGTATTTTTGTCTCACCCCAAAATCCATACATTGGAGCCACAAACCCCAACCTAACTTGTAGGAAGTGTTTATGGTTAAATGATATCATAAGGCTGGGACCCTGATCTGATAAGATTAGTACCCTTATGAGACAGGAGAGAGCACTCTCATTCATCCTGTCCCCATTCTCTTTCTCTGGACCCCAACCACACATCTCGACCCCGACCATGTGCGAACACTGGGAGAAGGGAGCAGTCTTGTAAGGTAGGAAGGACTCAATCATGCTGGCATCCTGATCTCAAACACCTAGTCCCCCGAACTGTGAGAAGATAAATCTGTTTTTTAAGCCACTCAGTCTATGGCATTTTGTTATGGCAGCCTGAATCAAAACATCTATAGTTTTAACTTTTACCCCATTAAGTAGTTTGAGCCTGGTGAAGGTAGGTTCCACGTTAGAGACCTTTTGTAGAACAAAAGCACTAATTATGTATGGGCTGAAAGATCCTGTAGTTTAGATCACCACTGGGTGGGAGTGAGAGGAGGTGAGATGACTTGAATTCTATTTTCCCTGATGACCTTAAACTCCACTTCTTCCTTCATCTTTTGAGATTTTCAGCAAAGCCCGTGTACTTCTCCCTTCAATTCCCTTCTTTCTCACATCTTTCCTACCCCAATACATTAAGTACTGCCATGTCACCAGAGTGTTTTGAACCTTGGAGAGCCAAACAGGAGAGGAGTGAAGTATCATTCCAGTTACTTTTGGTCTTTCATGTTTGCTTGACTCACATATGAAAGTACAGAGGCTACATATACTCAGCAAATAATGAAGTCACTCATTTGCAAAGAATTTTTAGAAACTAATTCACGCAAAGAACAGAGACTGATAGGCACAGCTCTTAACAAGACACACTCTCACTGGAATTTGGGATAAGAATTTCAAAGAATTTTATGCCTATCAAAAATCAACCTGGGGATAGAATTCCATCAGGCTAATCAGGAGTCTTGCCTTTGAAGTGCTCCTTTTGTTTTTTCATGCCTTTTCCTCTGGCACCCTTATTTCATGCACAAAATGATAAATATATAGGCATGTTTTTGGTGAGCTTGTTCACTTTAATAAAATTCCATCAAAGCCCAAATGAAATGTGAATCTAGTTTAAGACTTCTCATTATTTCCTCATGTATATAATCAAGTTATCCAAAAAATCTCATATCAAAATGCTGAGTGTTTTAAAAAGACAGACCATAGATTACAAAGAGAATAACAGTATCTAAACTTGTTCTTAATTTTTAAATGTATTCTGTTGGGATAATGATAATTCATAAACCCCAAAAAGAGAATTGTAACCTATGAATGCAACATTAGATGGATGTCACATAAATAGTCTTAAAAGCGAAGAGTTTTCAATACACTTATTATTTTTTTAAAAGATTTGATTTACCTATCTGACAGAAAGAGAGAGATCACAAGTAGGCAGAGTGGCATGCAGAGAGAAAGGGGGAAGCAGGTTCCCCGCTGAGCAAAGAGCCAGATGTGGGGCTCGATCCCAGGACCCTGAGATCATGACCTGAGCTGAAGGCAGAGGCTTAACCCAGGTGCCCCTTTCAATAGATTTAAAAGAAAATATTTATTTTAAAAAATTGTACAAACATGACCACCAAGACTTCTGGACACTGGTTTTTGTATTGCCGTACCATGGGTAATTTGGTTCAGTGGCCCAACCTTCCCCTCTTACCACCTGTACTTATGAGAATGACTCACTCACTTAGTAACTTATACATCATTTTCAGCCAGAGAGCACAGCCAAACAATTTAAAACCACTTGGAGAAATAAAAATCTATCACCTCCACAAATATGCATTTACCCTTCATTTAGCAACAGTGTCTCATATGCCATTTCCTGGCCAGTTTTTCTTACTCATACTGCTCCCTGTGTTCCTCGCCTGCTTAATTGGACTCAGGTGTATTTTGAAAGCCAAAATTCTCAGTTATCTTCCCATAAAGCCAGTTGTCCAGGAAAACCAAACAAAAGGAAAAACGGAAAGGATAGCACTTTAGGTCCTATGAACATGAAAGCTCTTATCATGAAAATTTAAATTCTCATGTTTTGAAGGAAACAGTAAACTCATTTTGCAGAAAATTCCAGTGTGTCATTTTAGAAGCATAATAAATTAAGCCACATTGTATTGGCCATAAAAAGCCTTAGCATATGTGTAAAGGTATATTTTCTCATGAAGCTGAGCAAGAATTAACTGCCTTTAATAAAAATACCTTTAGAGTCTGTTATAAATGTCAATGGTACCTATTAAATGGGTGATAGAGTTTATAACTTCATTATTTGTTTAGCCTGTATACTCCCAGACTCACCAGGGACATTATTATTGTCATTTAATAATATTATCAATTAATGTTTATTGAGCTTGGGGCAAGGACAGCAATATCTTCTACAATTACTACTACAATGAAGATTTAAGTGAGATAATGTATATGACCACATCTAGCACTTAATAAGTGTTTGATGAATATTGGCTTATTTATGGTCCCTACCCTGGAAAAGTACATCCTATTAGGGTTGCCCAGTCAATCACTAACCATAGTGTAATTTTTTTTTTCTTTTTATGATTGTGATGGGAGAATTATGTGCAGTGGTACTACGGGAGCAGAGTTGGGCAGAGCCACTTAAATCTAAGAATACTAAGGTATCCAGGTGGTTTAGTTGATAGGTGCCTGCCTTTTGCTCAGGTCATGATCTCAGGGTCCTGGGACTGAGCCCTGCATCAGGCTCCTGCTCAGTGGGGAGTCTGCATCTCCTGGTCTCTCTTCCCTTCTCCCCTGCTTATATACTCATGCTCTCCCCCTCTCTCTCAAATAAATAAATAAAATCTTTAAAAAAAAACACTAAGAATACTAAAAGAGATTACCCTTATAACAAATTCTGAAGGACATGTGAAAGTTAGCTAAATGGTAGGAAGACATTTATTCAAAACTGATGGAACAAATCCCTGTAGAGGTAAGAGGAAGTGTGATCTAGAACACAGGAGGGAAGCCATTAAAATATGCAGATTAGCATGAAAAATGTATTCCTGTTCACAGGCTACAAACATTTATGGTTAATTATAGCTCATATTGACTTTAATAAAGATATCAAAGAAAATCTGATGACATCAACTTAGAATTCAACTAGTTATTGTTGGTTTCTAATATAGATCCCAAATTGAAAAAAAAAAAAAAATGTTTACCCCTTAATGTAACCAATGTTTTTAAAATGCTTATTCTTTCATTCAATAAATATTGCAATTAGTTGAATGGAATGTATAATTAGCCTACCAGGAAAAAAAAAAAATGCCTTGTTGTCTTATGCATGAATTTGCAATTCGCAGTACTTTTGCCCTTTCAGTAAACATTCATCATTTTTCACTTATTTCAATAGTTCTTTCCAATGAGAATACTGAAAAGCTTGTAAATTCCACCATAAATAGTACAAAGAGAGAGATTAGGAAGTTGAAAGTTTCCATTACTGTAATTTACTCCTGACTTAGGAAAAATAGCAATATAATGAAGCAACACTGACAATACTCACAATAGAGTAATAATACAATAAATATGTATGTGTCTATTTATGTCCACTCATTTGCTTTGAATATGTATTGCCCAGTGGCCACATATGAGCACAATGCTTATTATACTGTATCATATTAACTGAATTAAGTAATTAGAAGATTCCAGGAATAGTTTTCAAATAATAGTTAAAAAATAAGAAATATTATCAAAATATACTATCATATCATTAAAAGAAAAAATATGAGTATGTTAGCTTTTCCCAAGCCTTATGAAGAAAGGCAAATATTAGAATCCAAAGCCTAACTGGAATGCATGTATATTTTTAAAGAACAGTAAGTTTAAAAATAAAACTCGTTATCAAGTTCCTCAGTGTACAAACTTTTCCTATCACTTAAATGTCTCATTATATTGCAAATGAGTGCTAAGAAAATAAAAATGCATTAGGTCCTTTAAACTTTGGTTTTTAGATTTCTTAACCAAACGCAAATATAAGTTCAAGAAAATAATGGTGATATAATGAATCCCATACTTCTCAATATTTTTCTTTCTATTTTATTTTATTTAAGAATGACATTCTGACTTGACCAGGGAATATTTCTATTCAATAGAATTTACTGTTGTTTCATCAATCTGGCCTGTTCCATGGTCTTTCATCATAGCAAGTCTCTCTAACACACACCAGTACCCATGGGGTAGAATTAAGAGGTCAACTATAAACACCATGGTCCAATATGGAAACTTTTACTAATCACTTCTATTTTCAGTCACTCCTTTCTTGTCTACCTCATGTTCACCCTTCACTCCTCTTTCTCTCTAGTCTCTTGGAGCAGGAACTTTTCCTCTGTGTGACTTCATTCTTTTACCTAATACCTTAGAACAGAGAGGATGAGTAAATTAGTCAAACATAATAGAGTAAAAACCTGTAAAAAAAAAAAAAAAACCCACACTCTTGATTATGAGGTATAAGCACTTTATGGGCAGCGAAAACAGTGTACCTCTTCTAGGAACCACTTAAATGCATGTTGAGTCAGGATGCATATTAGAAAGTAACATTTTCTGAGCAAAAGAGGCCTAAGTTAACTTTTCTCTCAAAAGGAATTAGTGTAAAATTTTAAGCCTAGCCTGAGCTTCTCATTATATTGAACACTCAGTGAGCTGACTAGAAACTTATTCTTTACCAGTGTCTCCCAATATACAAAATAGGCCTTGACAAATTATTTTGAAAAAATCATGAATCTCTAGTTGAGCACACAAAAAAATTTCTGAGGTAAAAGTCAATTACCTCCTCCAAGTCTGTCATTTATATCTACAAGGATATTAGACCAAAGAAGAAAGAACTGTGGGAGTTACAAATTCCATAGGAAGTTACACTGGAATACCTGGGTTGTTGAGTCTGTTAAATGTCAGACTCCTAGTTTTGGCTCAGGTCATGATCTCATAGTCATGGGATTGAGCCCCAGGCTGGGCTCCACACTCAGTGCCAGTTCTGCTTCAGATTCTTTCTCTCTCTCTCTCTCAAATAAACAAATAAAATCTTTTAAAATAAATGTTATCATATTTTCCCTCCCTCTTCACCATATACACAGGAAGCACAATTTCACTATCTCCATCCCCACATAAGAATCTTTTTAGAGAAAATTAAAGGACAAAAGTTAAGGTAAAAGTATCTGTATATGATTTTGTTTAAGTTCCATTATTTCTGTGTGTTTAACCGATTATTATACAAGGGACGATTTTTTAAAAATATCACTATAATAAGTATTTCACTGAATTCTTAAAATTGAAATATAATGGAGTGGAAACTGATGAAGTACAATGTGCAAATTATGAGTAAAAATAAACCAAATATTTATTTCCAAATATTTAGATTTTGCATTTAAATCTCCATTTAGACTTCTGGGAGCAATTTTAATAAAAGTTCTAGAACAAATTAATTTTTTCACATGAAAAGTAATTTGTTCTTGAAGTCTATATTAAAAAAAATAATGACAATTACAATTGGACTTAAATGAGAACAAATAATATTAACTTTTGGCTATAATATTGGTTACCCAATTCTACTTGGACCAAAATGCATTTTATTAGGACTGACTTTTCTAGATATTAGTTTAAAACTAAAGCAGAATGTGGTTGACCTTCTGAAATGAATATCATCAATAAAGATTACTTTTACAATAGCAGATCAGACAAATTATTAGATTAAAATAACATACAGTCTGTCTTTTCTTATCCTTAACACATGTTCCCCGAATTTATACCAAATATCCTTCTATGACTAGGGAAAATTTCCGAAGAGGTTTTTAAAAAGGTAATTACTCTGCAGAAATTATTTGACTTTACAGTGTCAACCAACTTTCTAAAACTGTCTGTTAGAAAATCCTAGTCAATATTACTTTCTGCATTAAAATAAAAGTTCAAAAATAAGCATTTCTTACCATGGCTCAGCACATGCTGAGATCCAAATGTGAAATCTTGGGCCTTAAAATGTGTGACAAACCCACAGCAAGAGATGCAGAATGACAATACAGGAGGAGGGCTGAAATGACTATATAATCACGTGCATGAACACTAATACATTTTCTATAGGCTTTCAGCTTCTTGGTTTCCAATTACACAAGTAAAAGAGTGATATATAATAAATAAGGGAATAGACTGAAGTGAAGTAAATACAGAGCCAAAAAGTGAATGTTTCTAGAGAATACTCTTTCCTTCTTAACTTCCTTCCTTCTTTTCTAGATTTATTAAGCACTGTGCACCAGATACTGTGTTAGGAGTTAGAAATCCGACTGTGATGGTGTTCAAAAAACAGAGAGTGACTACAGCCAAGAGCATAAGGTGAGGAATGGTAAAGTATTAGAAAGGCTGGCAGGGCGAACTCAACCTTATTACTGGATCTGTTGAGATTGTTTCTCTAGGCATTCAATCCCAAGGTGATATGAAACATCAGTAGCTAAGTGTTTTTATGAAGCTTATAAGGTTTAACTTTTTTCCATGAGTTAGAGGTCAAACTGCAAGTGATCTTATGTTGTTCTAATATGTATTTTTTAAAAATAGATACACTAGTTAATAAGAGTAACTAGTCATATAGCCGTGCTTAATACTCCAGTCTTCATAGAAAATATTGACTAAAAAACAAATTCTGGCAATTATTAAGGAAGAAGAAAGAATCACAGCTTTTTTTTTTTAATTATTTATTTTTATTTATTTGACAGACAGAGATCACAAGTAGGCGGAGAGGCAGGCAGCGAGGAGGAAGCAGGCTCCCCGCTGAGCAGAGAGCTCGATGTGGGGCTCGATATGGGGCTCGATATGGGGCTCGATCCCAGGACGCTGAGATCATGACCTGAGCCAAAGGCAGAGGCTTAACCCACTGAGCCACCCAGGCGCCCCAAGAATCAGAGCTTTTTAAAAAGTATTAGTAGCTAGGTAATTTTTATAATTTGGATCAAAGGGGTTTTCTCCTTATAAAAATTGGCTATAGCATACTCTAGGTCCATCTGGATGGTGTATGTAAGGACTAAAAACTGTAGAGCTTTTCATCTAGGTTGTTTTCAACTGAGATAGGTGCAGAAAATCCTAACACATGCAATAATTAACCTAGCTCTACTTGTTACTGGCTTTGTAAGTTAGCACAAGTCTCAACCTAACTGGGCATCAATTTTTGCATCTTTATGGTAGAGATAATATTAATGTCTACTTTAGACTTGTGTAAATGAAATGAGATAATCAATGTGGAATATGTGACTATCAATATTATTCCAATCACTATACTGTTATTATAAAATTCTACATAATTTATGTTTATAAAAGCTAAGAAAATTTATGTCAACTATACCTTAATAATAAAAGAAAAAAATTTAAAAATGTAAACCTTCAGGTATAAATCTAAATACAGTTTCCTATAACCTTGTCCCCTCTTTTCCCACATGTACCCACATTAGTAGTATTAATGGTAAAATTTAGGTCTTCTCCATAGTATTTATTTACTTCACCTCTTTTTTTCTAAGCAACATAAAGTCTATAATTTGTTTTTTCATAAGGCCCCACTGTAATGGTTAATTATATGCGTCAATTTGGCTATGTGATGGTACCCAGTTGTTTAGTCAAACAGCAGTCTTGCTGTTGCTGTGAAGTTATTTTTCAGATGTGATTAATGTTTAAATTAGTAGAATGAATGGAGATATCATCCATAATGTGGGTGGGCTTCACTCAATAAATTGAAGGCTTTAAAGTGAAAAGACTGAGATCCCCAGAAAACGGAGAAACTGTGCCTCCAGACTGCCTTCACACTCAAGACTGCAACCTCAACTCTATGGGTTTGTTTCTCTGGAGAACTCTGACCAATATGGTCACATAAACCTTTTTTAAATTATTTTCATGTAGGCTTCAATAACCCAGTAATATTCCTAAAATTACCCATCAATCTTTCTCAAGCCAATCACCAGAAAAAGGAACCTACACTTGCTGGGACATAGGATTAAAAATGATTTAAAATTACCAATCTGTTGATATTTTTTAAAAGACTTCTTGACCAAACTCCCTCAAGATCATGTTTGAAGACACCTTTGAATACCAGGAGGTATTAGTATGACCTAAGAAGACTTCAGTTTCCTGAAAATATATTCTTGAACCCAATTACATTCATAATTCAAATACACAACATGTCTCTAAAATAAGATACTCCACTATAATATAACAAAGTTGCATCAACTTGCTTGTAATTATTGTACAGTCTTGTCAGCAAAGGGAGAAAGTCTTTATACAAGGTACTTTTGGCTTAGAGGTGCCCTAGCCCCCCACTGATAGAGCCAGAGTAGATAGTAAAGCCTCTAGGAAGAAAAGGGGACACTTACACAGAGGCCAAACAGAGGGATACATAAAGGCAAGGTCAAAGAGCAAAAGGATAGTTATGGGTCCAGGAGAGATCAGGGTTCTCTAAAGGAAGGTAGATAAGCCAGCATAGCTGCAGGAAGGAGTTCAAGATGGACATACAATGTCAGTGAGGTTTCCTTATCCCCACTAATTTAATAATTTGAATTAATGAGATAACAGAAAAGTAATTATTATTTATGTACTTCCCATCAGCCCTAAGGAGCTCAAGCAGTAAGTGATGTGTGCTCTGTACCTCCCATTGATTACTGGTGGTACCAATTTGTATATGAAAATTTAAAACTGCTACAATTTCAAATAATATATCATGTTTGTGGGGGTTAGTGTTTTCTCTTTTAAAATAAAGATTTATGCCAAATAATCATCAAATTTTGACATTTCAAAAAATGTGGTACATTTAATCACGGGAGTTAAAGTTTCAAAGAAAGATGGTTCTAGGTGGGAAAAATGTCATGAAATAATAATCATACTACAAGCCTAGGGAAAATGAAAACCACAAAGAAATAAAGAACCATTTCTCCCATGTGTTGAAAAATTTGGCATTGCAGTTGTTTGTTGGCTTTCTTTTTATTTTTTTTTCCAAGACAAATGATGTTAATAAGAATAAGAGAGTAAGTTCAGGGCCTGAGTTCACAGAGCAGAAAAGCAGAGTGGACCAACTTTCTCTATACTGCCTGGTGGCACGGTTCAGGAAGAGAAGACATTCTCCCGGTACTACCCCCTAGGAGTCTCTTGGCTGCACAAGCAGATTCAACCACTGGATACCAGGTACCTAGTGCCAGGGAGTGGAAACAGTAAAGATAAAGTCATGACCTCTTCCTTCTAGGATTCAACAAAACTAACTTTTAAGAAAATCATTTAGCACAGGGTGCTGTACATAGGAAACTCTTGTTAAACCCAAGTTCAAATGATTAAGAATTAATAAGCAATCATTTTCATTAGCCCTGTACTGTAATTGATTTGAGTATCAATTTTTATAGCCATGTTCACATGGCAAAATATGCAATACTTGAACAAATAGAGGCAAAAAGTAGTGAGTTTATATGGACTATGAAATTAGTAAACTGTATAATAATACTGAATAGTTTCAGAGATACAAAAGGTCCCCAAAATGGTACAGAAAATATTGAAAAATGTGATTTTCTTAACTACTGTTACGGGATAATATAAAAGTCAACTATAAGAATTAATTGCCTGGAATTAAAACACGCATGCACACACACACATGCAAACACACACATATACACATGCTGTAAAGGGCACTTTAATGAGAAAACTTTACACATGTATTCTGAAAGGCTATTATGACAAATGTCCTTTTTATAAGATACTATTAATATGTCTTCTCATCTGTAGTTAATTTCTCTCCATCTGGTAAAATCTCTAGGAGACTTTTTTCCTCTCAAAAGAAAATTTTGATTTGCATAAAAACAATTAGATGGTCTATAACTTATAAAAAGACTGAACAGGATGGGAAAAGTACTGAGAAGAAAGTTTTGTTTAGCCTAAGAATTTTTCAGTAATTTCCAGTGAAGGAAAATTTGAATCCTGGCTGATTGTTTATAGCAAGGACAGACCAGCCAAACACAATTCCAATACTAGATGGTTAAAACTCTTGATGTTGGATGTTTTGCTTCATTCACCACTCAATCTCCAACAATGACTAGTATTTACACATCGTAAGTGCTGAATAACTGTTTCTTGACTGAAATCACAGACTGTTGATAAAGGTCTCTGTTGATAAAGTAATGTGATACCACAAATAGAATTTCAAGAAGCTGTGACACAGTCCTTAGCTAAAATACATTAATTTGACACAAGACTTAAAAATAATAGTACTTTGTGAATTGTGTTGCAGCATTGTGTAAAGAAGCTGACAAATCTAAGGAACAATAATCTATTTTATCTATAGAAAATCTCTGAGTTAAGACTATGTATTGTCATGTTCTTAGCAGCACTTAGCACATTTGATGGTGCAAAAAATATAATCACCTTCGTAAAAAAGCATCATAATTTAGCACTGTTCATTATAGGAACTTCATTTAAAAACTACCATGGAAATAAATGAAGTGATTTTATTTGGGGATTCTATTTTGTAAAATCTCAGAATTATCTTATGATGTATCTTCTGTGCCCTCCAACTGAACTTCTTTCATTTGTCCATATGCTCCCTACCATGGAATCAGTTGTAGCTCACACACATAATCAATATACTTTTGGGCATTAGTATGTGCCAAAACTTATGCATAGGGGTAGACATAAAATGATGAGCAAAGAAGAGATACAATCTCTGCCTTCATGGAGTTTCCAGTCTATACAAGTAGGTTTATATTCATCAATTTCACACTAGATATAGATATAGATATATAGATATACCATACATATGAGTATTAATTTTACTAATAGATATATCACAAAATTTATTCCATTAATGTTCCCACACAATATTTGCAAAAATAAAGTCACCTTAAGGTATGAGTAATACATTGATTGATTTCAAAAAGCAAAAATCATATATAATATATCTTTTGAGAATGTACAGGAAGGTTAAACAAGGTATATGTATAAGTGAAAAAAGCAATCTGCAAAGAATTGTATAATAAGCTCATTTCTTTTGCAAAGAAAACCTTTCTCTTTCCCTCCTTCCCTCTTTTTCCTTCCTCCTCTCTTCTCCTTTTCTTTCTTCCTTCTTCCCTCCCTCCCTCCCTTTTACCCTTCCTTCTTTCCTTCCTTCCTTCCTTTTCTGTATTTCCATAATGTATAATATACACTTATTTTTAGGACATACACGGAGATTTATAAAAATGTCTGCTACATGAAAAAAGTTACAGTACCATAATTACCTTTGCAGAGTAGGACTGAAGAAGTTGGAGTCATTTTTCTAACTTTACATACTCTTATACTACTATAGGTTTATAATAACCGTATACATTATTTATAATAAATTAATTTTAAATTAAACAAAGAGGAAGCTCTCAAAGTCAACTATACATAATGCCCAATATGTGTAAGTCAAGACTGTTGTTACCAGATATGGATAATTTTAAATTCTCCCGAGTCCAACATCATATTTTTCCTTTGAAATTTTAAGCCCACACTACTTTGTGCTATTCTTTTTCTTTTTTTTAAAGATTTTATTTATTTGATAGGGAGAGACACAGTGAGAGAGGGAACACAGGCAGGAGGAGTGGGAAAGTCAGAAGCAGGCTTCCTGCTGAGCAGAGAGACAGACGCGGGGCTTGATCCCAGGACCCTGGGATCATGACCTGAGCTGAAGGCAGAGGCTTTAACCACTGAGCCACCCAGGCGCCCCTACTTTGTGCTATTCTTAATGGAGATAGAAAATATCAGGATATAACACTTCTGAAGGGCTCTTATAAAACCTCTTCATGAGAAATGATAAGGTCTCAGATTTTGAAGTGACAAAAAAAGATCAAGGTCTAAAACCCTCATTTTTAAGCCAAAGAATGTAAACTTGAAGACTACTGCTCATTTGCTTTAATTTCCCTGTCTGGTATAAACAAGCTTACTCCTCATATTTAATATTTTTAAATCTTCCAACATTTTCCTTTCTCTAATTGTTTTATTATTGAATTTTAATAAGTAATATGACTGTACAGTTAAAAAAATAAAAGTTAAAAAGCAGTATATATTGAAAAACTCACTCACATCCCTGTTCCCATCCATCCAGTTTCTCCACATTCAGTTTAGGTAATCACACTTTTTATTTTCTTATATTCTTCAGGAGATGGTATACACAAAATCATCAAATATGAAAGTATAGAGTTACCCCTTTTGATACCTAAGATAATATGCTATACTCTACATACAATTTTAAAACTTTATTTGAAATAATAAAACTTGGAAACCCGCCCATTCAGGTTCTCCATTCCCTCATCCATAGTGTTTTATTATAGGGATGCACCATAATTTATTTAACCTGTGACATATTGGTGAACAATTGGTTTATTTCAAATTTTTTTGTTATTGAAAACTGTTAAAATGAATAACTTAATGCCATGTCATTCTTCGACTGTATTATTTATCTCTCAGTTAAATACTCAAAAGAGGGATTACTGAGTCAATTTGCAACCTTAAGTGCTATTGATAAGTTATCTAATATAGGGAATGTTCAAACATATACTCCATCATGAAGATAGGAGAATGCCAGTTTTCCTACAACTTTACCAAAAGAGTTGTGTTGCCAACTTCTGAACTCTCCCAATCCTATGAATGAAAAATACATTGAAGAACTCTTTGTTCAAATGCTTTGTTTTTTGATCCACTGAGATATTGTTCTATTTCTTTACAATCCTTTGTCTGTAATAAGAGTAGAAAATCTTTTCCCCAATTTGCCATCTGCCTTTTTGCTTTGTTTATGGGATTTCTTGCTATGTACAAGTTTCTAATTTTTATATGTTAAAACCAGTCTTTTCTTCCAGTCTTCTCCCTTTGGAATCAGAGTTAGAAAAGCCTTCTCACTGCAAGGTTATGAAGGAAATATAGAATGTTTTCTTTCAGCTTTTACTTTAACTGCCACATTTTCTACAAACACACCTTTAACAGTATTCCAGGCTTATGTCATAAGCCAGACACTGTGCTGGGTAATGGAGCACTGACAAGATTACAGGTAACTGTTATCACAGAATATAATAAATATCAGAGAAGAAAGCCAATCATAACCCCGATTTAAATAAAGTACAATGAACTGCATGAGAAAAAAAGTTCATGGTTTTATGAGAGCATACACCCGGAGGGTTTAATCAAGTGTGGAGGAGGGGTAAAAATACTTCCACAAGAAAGTGACATTTAAACAGAGGCAGGAAAGAAAATTACTGCTAATTAGCCAACTGACAGAGAAAGAAAGTGGGAAGGAAGAGTACTCCAAGAAGAAATTCCTTTGTAGAAGTTTCCATCCAGTTGGAGAATCTTGAAAGTCAGGTATGGAGTCTTCTTTTTCTGAGAGTAATGGGAAAACATTAGGAATGGAAAAACAGGTTCAGATATAGATATTTGCTCAGTAACAACAAGGACAGAGACTCACTAAAATATAGAGCTGGTTTATTCAACAATGCAATAGTCTCTCTAGAAATAAATTTCTGTATAGTTTCCAATTTTCTCGTAAACTGCTCTTTAGTTTCCATTTACAGTTTCTTTCTCTTCCCACCACCCACTGATTGTATAAACTTGCAAGATTTGATTTGAAATAAACAGACAAAAATAACATCTCCTGTGAATACTATCTGTATGCTTTTTTTTATTCATTTATTTATTTGACACAGAGAGAGAGAGCACAAGTAGGCAGAGAGGGAGGGGGAAGCAGGCTCCCTGCTGAGCAGAGAGTCTGATGCGGGGCTCGATCCCAGGACCCTGGGATCATGACCTGAGCCGAAGGCAGAGGCTTTAACCCACTGAGCCACCCAGGTGCCCCTATCTGTATGCTTTTACCACACACTTTACTTAAACCTTTCCCTATTATCTACTTGCTGATTGGGAATCAACTCTTAGCTTCCACAACAAAGAGAAAGTCACTTGTCCTTTCTACCATGAGTGACACCACCTTGTTAAGTTACATACACAAAAGGATGCCATCTGCCCTGAAGAAAGCAATGGAAAAGGTTTTACCAATGCTAAACAGCAGGCAGAAGTTTGCCTGGCCTACTGACAGAAAGCAAAGCCTTCCACAGAAATTAGTTGGTTTAAAACTCAGTATAAAATCATATCCTTAAGCACAGATGTAATCAAACATTACTTTCTTGGCAGTATGGCTCTGGAAGCAACAATCAACTTCTGGTGTTGAGCTGAGCATCTGGCATACATATGCAAGAGAGAATTGAGCCTAAACCAAACTGTCCCTTTTGTTTCAGCTAGCCACAATGCCTGGGAGACAGCCCAAGTTTCTTAGTAATTATGAACTAGACACTAACACCCAAACCAGGATAGAGTGTGTTGCATAAAAATGCTAGCATAGGGGCGCCTGGGTGGCTCAGTGCGTTAAAGCCTCTGCCTTCGGCTCAGCTCATGATCCCAGGGTCCTGGGATCGAGCCCCAGATCAGGATTTCTGCTCAGTGGGGAGTCTGCTCCCCGCCCCCCACTCTGCCTGCCTCTCTGCCTATTTGTGATCTCTCTCTCTCTCTCTGTCAAATAAATAAATAAATAAAAATCTTTAAAAAAAGCTAGCATAGCAAGGTGATAAAAGTTCTGTGCATGGATGTGGTAATGATAGCACAAGTGAGAGTACTCAACGCCACTGAACTGGATACATAAAATTGGTGAGAGTGGTACATTTTATGTGTATTTTACCACCATTTTTTAAAAAGTACAAAATAAAATTTAAAAATCATATTGGTTTTAAAGATCATATTGGTTTTAGGGGGCGCCTGGGTGGCTCAGTGGGTTAAAGCCTCTGCCTTTGGCTCAGGTCATGATCCCAGGTCCTGGGATCGAGCCCCACATCGGGTTCTCTGCTCGGCAGGGAGCCTGCTTCTTCCTCTCTCTGTGCCTGTCTCTGTGCCTACTTGTGATCTCTGTCAAATAAATAAATAAATAATCTTTTTTAAGAAATCATATTGGTTTTAAACCGTGCAAGTCATTCTAAACAAATTTTGTTGCCCTCATAAATTCCTTAAGAATTATATTTAGATAACCAGGATCACTGTTAAGAACAAGCAAAAAAAAAGACAGATAAACCTGCAACCACTCTGGAAAACAGCATGGAGGTTCCTCAAAAAATTGAAAATAGAGCTACCTTATGACCCAGCAATTGCACTACTGAGACTTATTTCTATTTGGATTTGGTTTATGTTACATTAACATACTAAATTAGTTTGATTAAGGCTTTACTGCTGATACTATGTGACAAACATATGGCACAAATAAGACATTTGGGTGAATGCTTAATTTATTGAATTTAGCTTTTATTTTAGTAACAAAAATATTGCAATTACTACATTCAATAACCTTATTAGGAAAATTTCCTTCCAAGGTCAGTCTCTAAGTTCTACACTCTGCAAAAAGGTCTTATCTAATGTTGCCATGTATTAGCACAACAGGTTTTACTACAGAACCATCTACCCTTTGAAACAACATTACATCCTTCGAGACATATGGATTGTTGAAAAGCAATGTATTTCAACAATTAAATGTCAAGCTTGTTTTCATGTCACCTGAGTCTCAGTTCTTCTAAAGGAAGAGCTATTTACACAAATCTTCTCTACTAACTCTGGGGAGGTACAAATATAAAACTTTTCCTCATTGAGGAGAGAATATACCCAGATGACTTAAAAAAATAAGTCACTTATTTTCAGGGAAAAAAAAAGCCACTAGAATTCCGTTTGTATTTCAGGAGATAGTAGGACTACTTATAAAAAAATATTTAAGGCCATATCTACAGTTCCTTGCAACAGTCTCTTATTTTAGCTGAGGGCTTACAATTTGAGGACAAATGTTGGTTTCTGCTTTCAATAATCTTTGAAAACATTGAGTAATCCTGAAGCCCCCCAACCACCAAAGTGAATAATGTGCTTAACTAGTGTTCAGGATCTCCCCAAGAATAGAAAAATTGCTTCTATTGATTGCTATATTGGTATATGGCTCTCCCTTCAAAAACCTGCCATCCTAAAAGAATTTGGCTCTATGTGACCCAGTTGAATGAAATTCTGCAAAAAGATACTTTGCTCACTCCTGTTTGCCATTAACTGTTATTCAAGCAGTGATGCACTCTACAGGCCAGTTCCATTTATTGGTACTTGTTTGGAAGGAAGCGTTTTGCCTTCTCTGTCTCTACAGTCACATCCTCCTTAAAATAGGAAACAGTATGATCTGAGAAAAGAAAGAGTCCTCTCACTTCTAATTAAAAACCAAGATTTGCTCAGATGTATTCCTGTAGAGATTTTCTTAGTAGATGAGGCCCACATGAGTAAAACCCTCAGGGCAATGCAGAGCTACTGGGACTCTTAGGTTTTAGCTAAATTAAAGATCTCAGAAGAGTTCATTCTTATATCCTACCATTTAATTAGTTAGATATCTTCAGTTTCTTATAATACAAGAGTTATTCTCCATTACCTTACAGGCACATGACTAAATCTCAATGCTAGGAGGGAGAGTATTTCCAAAGGTATGAACAAGGCTCAGGTCAAGGATGCCTAAGTGTGTCACAAGTAGGTTTTTGTCTTTGTAAAAGAATATATAAAAAAAGTTTTTATTAAAAATGATTGCAAATGGTTTCAAATTGCCTTAAACTATGACTGCAGCAATCATCATTTTTGGGTAAATGCATGTTATCTTCTAATCTTATTCAAGCTTTCAGCATCTGACCACAATTTATGGATACTGGATGTATCACACTTTGAGATATATTTCCCATAGTTCTGGTATTTCCATATGCCTGAGCAAAGGGCTTCAACAGTTTTGTTCCAGGACATTTGCAAACCTGTTGTGGGTCAGTGTACAGATGTGCTTCTATACTAGGGTAATAAAGTTATCCCTCCTCCCCTGGGGCTATTCCAGTGTAATAAAAAAAGTGTCTATGCTGGGACAGAGGATAGACTGGTTCCTGGGGCAGGATGTGGATAATGTCCCTCTCAGAAGTGGAGAATGAACAGGTTTAGTAGCAGTTCTGCTGAGTCAGGGACTTCCTAAGTTCCTTAGCTATGACATAGAACCATTAGGTATACAATATCTGCGTGGGCCTCCTCCACAACAGGGATTGCTATGGACAGGAAGCCCAGGCTTCCTGCTATTCTGCAAGGAGTAAACTGTCTAAAACATTTGGGCTTATTGTCTCCTTACTAGTTAACTGATGGAAACCTGGCAGTCCTACCTAGCTAGCAACGGTGATGGTTGCTAAAGTTGGGACGTGCCTGAGTGCTTGACAATGTAGATCTCACTTATAGGTAAGTCAAAAGAAATTAATACAAAATTAACCAATAAAAATAAAGCATAATCTTTTAAAATTACTAGTCATAATTCCTTCATATAATAAAAAGAATTTTGATTATTTTCACCAATGTGGACCTAGTCAACCTTCTTTATGGCCAAGAGTTTATACTGCCTATCAGTTCTCATCTTTTCTGACTCTGATTCTAGAAATAGAAAATATATAATCTAACATAAATTACTGTAAGTGGCAATAATTTTTGACACTATAAAGTCCTTCAGAATACTCAGATTAAGTATGGATTCAAAAAGTATGAATGTTTTCTCATTAAGGGCCATTTCTAGCACTCTAGAAACAAAGTCAGTGAGTAAGGCACAGTCAAAACTAGGAGGCTGAGAGTTTTATTTTAGGAAAAAGGGCACTGTATGGAATTTAAAGCTGACTTTTGAATGCCTACAGCCCTGAAAACTATTTCTCCCTGCTTTTGCTACATTTTGTTGTGGTTCTTACATATGTCCAAGTATTTATAGAAAATACTTTCTCAAAGGAAAAACTTTTAGAGTGAATATCAGAAAAGTATCAAATTCTTGATTACTGAGCTTCATCTTCATATGAAATCCTGATATATCAAAATAATAAGAAATCTTTCTCCTTCAGTTTTGAAGCATAGGGTTAGGCTTTTATGGGTTTGAGGTACATGAATTACTGAGATGG
>ML103319.1:24548-87554 GCA_003697995.1 Taxidea taxus jeffersonii
GGTTACTTGGGCCTGTCCCTTGAAATCACGGAACTTGTCTTGTGTTTTTAGCATCAAGAAGCAACAGTTTTTTATTGTTCTAATTTTGTTTGTTTTCTTTCCAACACTTGGCTAAATGTTTATCCTCAAAGGTCAGCTGACTTCACAGTGGACAAATAAATTTATATAGTTCTCTTAGCATACTGAAAAGAATTATATTCAGTGGTATGATTAGATCATAGTAGTGATTTCACTATTTCCTTCAATATGCAGTATCATCAAGACTCAGATATGGGTTAAAATTCAGTGCAAAATCTTTTCATGTCACAGTATGTCCTTTCTAAATGTTCATAAAGATAGAGCTGAATCACCACTGAACACTGCTCCCTCATACTATTTCATATATGTCAACAGTTTATTTTTAGGGTCCCTGGGTAGCTCAGATGGTTAAGCATCCAACTCTTAGGCTCAGGTCATGATCTCAGGGTCATGAGTTTGGGCCCTGTGTTTGGCTCCACACTCAGGGTGGAGTCTGCTTGAGATTCTCTCCCTCTCCCTTTGACCCTCCCTCTGCTATTTGTTCTCTCTTTCTTTCCCTCAAATAAATAAATAAATATTTACAAAAAGATCTGATTCCTAATCTGCACATCAGTTGATTAATTCAGCTATAAAACCAAATGTCTGTTAAATGCATATTAAAAAGAAATTACTTTTCTATGCCATGTATCACTAATGTAGTGTTGCACTGAGCAGTATTATTTAATAAAGAAACTTCATCAATAACATGTTTTACTTTCTGAGTATAATTTTGTAATTACTTCCACAACTGTTTCTACAAATTTGTTGGAAATAGTGTTATTTATTTTATTTTTGCTTTGAGAAGCGTGATTTTGAACAATGACACTAAGGTTTGTTCCTTCTCTATACACAATTATAGAATTAATCAAGTTTATACTAAAAATGGGATTTTGTACTTGTTCTGAAAATCACTATTTGATATGGTTTATAATATGTAATGTATCAGAAAGTTGAGGCAAATAGATTTCTTCACATTTTTCTCTAAAACCAACTAATGTTTTAAAATATAATAAATTTTAGGGGCACCTGGGTGGCTCAGTTGGTTAAGCCTCTGCCTTCGGCTCAGGTCATGATATCAGGATCCTGGAATGGAGCCCCACATCAGGCTCTCTGCTCAGCAGAGAACCTGCTTCCCCCTCTCTCTCTGCCTGCCTCTCTGCCTGCTTGTGATCTCTCTGTCAAATAAATAAAATCTTTAAATATATATTTATATACATATATAATAAATTTTAGAGTTTTAAAATACAAAACACTTAATAAAGTTGGTAAAGGTAGATTCAACTCTGGGCATATTAAGAGTTACTCTGTCCCCCCTAAAAAATTACTCAGAACACTAGATGGCACACTAGGGGCATTCAACTACTATGCCAATGATTTTTATCTTCCACTTGACACTTTCCTTATGAAAAGTTCCTAGACAAAATTTGAGTTGTGGAGAAAGATAAAAGGAAGATACCTCTTAATATGCTTTTCTTCAATAGAATGAATGAATTTGCGGAGAAAGATAAAAGGAAGATACCTCTTACTATGCTTTTCTTCAATAGAATGAATGAATTTCACTTCAATTCCCAAGATGGCTTCTGTCCACATTAAGTACTGACATCTCATGGATGTTCTATGAGGGCAGTTATCATGTCTCCTCATTATTTCATCCTCAGTATTAGAATAATAATCATGACATAGGAAACAATCAATAAATATTTGGTGAAAAAATAAATGCTGTCATGTGAATCTTCCAGCACTTGTCAACTATAAAGTCCTATAAAGAGACCTGTAATATTCAGGCCAGTAGTCCAGTGCTTGTCAACTGATTCCCCAAACAGAGCTTTGAAACAAACAAGCTGCCTTTAAAAAGCAACTGGCTCTTGTTCACATACCCTAAGAAATCTTATTGTTATTGTTGTGGTTAGAAGTTCTAAGGAAGTGGTGTTAGTGGTCTAAAAATTTCAGTATGCACTAGACAAAAGCCCATTTTAAAGACCCTAATGATCATGGTCCATGATTTGCAAGAATGAGCTCCTTCAAAATGAGGCAACATCGATCAGAATCATCAACAAAGTTAAAATATCAGGTAATGAGATTAAGACATAATAAGGAATAGCTAATGCTTCCAGAGCATCAGAGTGAACCATAAACTAAATTGTTTGTCCTCATGACTATATTACACAGAAGTTCCACTTGTGAAAAGAAAAAAGGTTAAGAGGGTAAGAAACATAATTTTAGTTTCAATTTTGTAGTTCTTTTTTCTTTTAGCAGTTTCTGCCTATGGTGCCAACAAAGTATTAAACTTTAATGCCACAGCAGTATTCTAATTTCTAAAATTACTTTCAGAAACAGATTAAGGGCACTGCAGGTGGGAAGTGCATTACGACTTCATTGGGAGCATAATGTGAGAACTACCATGATGGATGGACAAATCTAGCTAATGGAAAACATCCCCTTTCACTTTTCTGAGCATCATAATATGAAATAAAGCATAATTAATTTTTTTAAAACTATTTTCATTTTAATTTTTAATTACCTGGTGTCTGTCAAAATCTTGCAGTTAATTAACTTTTCACACTCACACTCTACATCTCTTAATTATATGCTGTCATTCTATAAGAAAATTTAGCAGGATACTATTAATTAATATCAAAATGTTAAGGCCATGTTCTATGAACATTTAATAGGCCTTCATAAGAAAGGAGAAAAGCATAGTTTTAGCCATCTGATATCAAATGATAAAATTCAAAATTTAGTATTTCAGAAATTCTAAAATGAATTATTATAGTAAACTCTAATGCACCAACATATACACCTGAAAATTCTGAGTACTATAAAAAGAAAACATATTTTCCTTATACCACTCCACTAAGTTCTTTGAGAACACTATTCATGTTTTACTAATCTTTGTACCACCAACCCCCACATCTAGCTAATTGTTTTCCATGTAACAAGCAGTCATGTGTTTATTGAGTAAAAAGGAAAATGTTTTTCCACATACAATTTTAAATGTAAAATCTCAGGATTCTTATGCTGCTATAAATAAGGATAATAAAATAGTAAAAAGAAAAATGGACTTTTTATGTTTCAGGGAAAATATGATATATTTAGGATATCAGAAACATTCTAATCACCTTAATAAGGTAAAAATAGAGAAACTAAGTAAAGTACAAATCTTAAAATCTCCAAAATCTTTTTATTCCAACAATTTCCATGACAATGAAAACAAATGTCATTATCTTGTGTAGCACAAGGGAACCAGACTACAGTTTGTGGCTTGCCCCGGCTCTTGAAATCTCTGGGCTATTCCCTGGATCCAGAATTCGAACGTTTGTGGTCTTGTTTTCATCATTTTAAAAAAATGAGATAATTTCAGAACTAAAGTGAATCTGACACACTAGACCAGTAATAAAGTTCTATAAATATAAACCAATGACACTTCAAATATGGTCTCTAAGCTTTATGGTCACCTTAGTTTCTTCTTAAGATTTTAAACGAATAAAAAATTATAAATCTTTTCTGGGTTTTTACTTAAGTTCTATAGAGACTTTTATTTTTACACACAGTATAACTTTGATTTATTAGGGGCAACTGAAATCTGATATTAGTAACCAAAACTAACTTATGACTAGAATTGGTGGAGATCTGTAATTCTGCATTATACTAACAATAAAGATGTCAATGCTAAAAAGTCAACTTTAACATAGGTGTTACCCTGCAATTATCCAGCAATAGATACACTGGTTGGTAAGTGCCTTGATTCATAAAGGTATCATTGATGATGCCCAAATTAGATCATAGTGTTTAATTACTGATATTTATTGCTACTGATTATTGCTAGTTATTACTACTCTCTAGGATATCTCTTTTCCATTCCTTTTTGCTAAAGTAGATACATGCATAATGTTCCCAAGAATGCTCCATCAATGACTCTGCACAATTTAAGTAAATTCCAACATATTATTGAAATAATAATTGTATTGAGTTTCCTTGGGTTTGGAAATAAAAGTCTTAATTAAAATATAAAATGTGGAGTGCCGAGGTGACTCTGAGTTAAACATCTAACTCTTGGTTTTGGCTCTCAGGTCATGATCTTAGGGTCATGAGATAGAGCCCCACATCAGACTCCATGCTCAGAGGGAAGTCTACTTGAGATTTTCCCTCTCCCTCTGCCTCTACCCCCTGCACACACACTTTTCTCTCCCTCTCTCACTCTCTCTAAAATAAATTAATAAAATCTTTAAAGATAACAAAATAAATAAAATATAAAATGAGGTATAAAGCAAAATATTCTTTTCCCCAAAAAATTACATAGAACTTGTTTTAGCAATAAATTCAATGTAATTTATCTTTTCAGCAAAAATTTCATTGTAAATTTTTTGTTCCACTTTTTCTTTTCACCACAGGCCTTATTTTATTTGAAAACAGGAGCAAGAATTCCTAACTGGGTTGTAGTGTCTTTTCCTCTACAAGGGCTATAATTTTTAAAAAGATAAGAATGAGTGAGAGCAAAAGGATAAATGATAGAGAAATGTTCTAGAAAGCTGTTGTCCTGCTAATATTCACCCATCTTGTGTGTTAAAGAATTGACAGGCTTATGGGCCAAGCAGACAAATTATTCTAGCATCTGTTATCTTCCTTATAAGAAGTTCTGTGTCTGGCGCCTGGGTAGCTGAGTGGGTTAAAGCCTCTACCTTCGGCTCAGGTCATGATCCCAGGGTCCTGGGATCGAGCCCCACATCGGGCACTCTGCTCAGCAGGGAGCCTGCTTCCTCCTCTCTCTCTGCCTGCCTCTCTGCCTACTTGTGATCTCTATCTGTCAAATAAATAAATAAAAATCTTTAAAAAAAAAAAAAGAAGAAGCAGCTCTGGGTGACTAAAGACAAAAGAAATCTTATCTGATGCCCACACTGATGATAATTTGTGAAAGCACAAGGAACTCCTCTTTACTGTTTTGTCAGTGAATCACTCTTCACAATCACTCATTTGGTTTTTTAATTTTAGAGACCTGAACAGGATGATCCTATCTTTGAATCTACATACTAGATTAAAAGAAACTTGAGAATATGCACAGCAGACAATAAATAACACAGAGAGCAGCACCTGGGTGACTCAATTGGTTGAGTGTCCAACTCTTGGTTTTGGCTCAGGTCAGGATCTCAGAGTTGTGGGATCGGGCCCAGCCAAGGCCAAATGCTCAGCGCTCAGTGCAGGATCTGCTTGGGACTCTCTCTCTCTCCCTCTGCCTCTCCCACCCACACCCCCACATGGACTCTCCCTCTCTCTGTCTTTCTAAAATGAATAAATAAAATCTTTTAAAAATAAATAATAACACAGAGAGCATAAAAGGCATATTTTTGGTAATAGTTCCTCTCAAATGAAAGAAAAAAAATGTTAATCTTTTAAGAAAGCTAAATCTATCCTTTATTGGTATTTTCTAAAATATAATGTAGGCTGTTTTTAGGCTGAAAATATTTCAAAAAGCTCACAAATAAAGAACTTGATAACTTAATTATTAATTAAAGTGTTACAAAATATCATGAATTTTCTACTTCTCACACATAATGTGATCTCAGTTGTATTTTCTCAGTCAAATTATAACTAAAACCAAAACATTTAAACCAATTTACATATGGCAAATGATATAGGAATAAAATTGCAAAGCCATATATATCCCTTTACAGAAAAATAATTTTCTCCTTTCTGAGACTTCTTTGTTTTTAGTAGGCAAAACAAACAATATTACTGCTTTTAATTAGTTCTTATACAAGGATCATGAGATCTTTTTCAGCAGTTACTAGGCATGTTTCTTTGTCTACTAACTATACTTTGTCAAAAAAGATTATTTCCCTAAAATAATTTTTTCACAGGTATACAGAATTTAGGAGAAAAATATTCAGGAAGAAGATAACTCAATCAGTGGTCTATTGAGAAGAGTTACAACAGGCATTAGGAAATTTGTGTCTGGGCCTTAATTCCACCAGTAAATACCTCCAAAGCCTTGGGTAAATAATGTTGTGGATTTTCTGAGGGTTTTTTTCATCTCATTTTCCAGTCAATTACTTGAGAAGGATCATTTTGTCCCATCTCATAACAGGTACCATAACCAAAAAAGAGAAGTACAGAACTAAATGTTTACAACTCGAGGAAAATAGAAATATATTTCCTAAAACCCTTACTATAAAGATATAAAGCAATTAATTTAAATAAAATAAGAAATGCTAACTAGAAATTATCCCAAATCCCAGCAGTAAAAATTTAATAGAATTTAACAATCTTATTCAGATTGCTGACTTACGTGTGCTTAAATTTATCATATGTTCCAAATCCTGTAATCCACATGTAGCAAGAGAACATTGAAATAATTCTAATGAGCTTAAGTAAACTGTCTTGAAAATAAACATTCACAAAATTTGCCTAGTTTACTTCCAAATATTTCTATTTTGTACATCCCCACTATCACATTGGGTTTCAGACCTTCAAGATATTTTGTATACAGCTATTCAATAAACTTCTGATACCGAACTTTGTCCTTCTGCTTTGTTTCTCACAAATCTATCTACCATGCTAACACAAAAACGATATTTCTAAAATATAAATATAATCATGCTCCTCCCCGGCTTGAAGTTTTAGCAGTTTCCCAATATCTTCCCAGTCATCTTATCACGACATATATGGTCCTCTGTGCTCTGGGGCTGTATTGTGTTCAGTCCCCTCCCACTACACGGTATGCCAAGCTATATGCTGCAGAAGAAACAAAGTGCGTAAACTGTGCTCAAAAGCACTGTAGTTGGGACGCCTGGGTGGCTCAGTTGGTTAAGCAGCTGCCTTCGGCTCAGGTCATGATCCCAGCGTCCTGGGATCAAGTCCCACATCGGGCTCCTTGCTCAGCGGGGAGCCTGCTTCTCCCTCTGCCTCTGCCTGCCACTCTGTCTGCCTGTGCTCGCTCTCCCTCTCTCTCTAACAAATAAATAAATAAAATCTTTAAAAAAAAAAAGAAAAAAGCACTGTAGTTTTCCACCTTTGTGTCTTTACTCTTGTATTTTTTGCCTGAGAGTTCCTTGCACTCCCCAGTTGCTTTTGGTCACTTTTCCTGAAATCAGTTAAGATATCACTTCCATAGAGGGCCTTCCTGGGTGATTCTGGATGCCCAGAAGTGCCCCTTCTCTCTACATACAATATGGTATATGTGTTTGTACCACTGCAGTTACTACATTGTATTATTTGATATGAATCTGGCTTCCCCTCCACAATGATTTACTAATCATATTATTTTGGGTTCCAATACCTGTCATATTATTTATTGACTTTGTATCTGTAAAATATTATTGTGAACATTAAACAGTCATTTTGAGATGATTTCCAAAAGAAGTATCAAGGATGGCATAAGTCCTAACAAGATTAAAATAACCAAGAAAATAAGGTGCACTTTACCTCTCTACCCTCTAATGTGTCATGCGCTGAGTTATACTCAATGGTAACTTACCATTTTCTAAATATACCCTGTACCTGTTTTCTGTGTATGTGACTTTCCCCTAACTAGTTCAATTCTATTTATCTTTCAAGGTACAGTTCTGTAACATATTTCTTTGTTCCTATATCCTTTTTCTACCAAGTCCTCACAGTCTCTTATCAGATACACAAATAATTTAACAAATGTTTGCAAATTAAATTGCTCCCATGATTATCGCTCTACAAAAATGGTATATATTTCCTCAACAATTCGTTCCACGAAAACCAAATATCTTCTACAAACTCAGCACTAAGTTTACAACACTAAACAACCCAGAAAGAGCCCTATTTTAATGGATCTTATATATTCCAGTCAGAGTAAAGAAAACATAGATAATTTCAGATAATAATAAGTGCTAGGAAGAGAAGAAAACAGAATGATGTTACAGGGAGCAGCTAGAGGTTCATGTAGATGGAAGACTGGTTGAATACTGTCGTGTGAAGGTTACAACCAAGCTAGGACCCAGGGCAGAAAGCATTCCAGCAAGAGTGACCAGCCAGTGCGAAGGCCCAAGGCAGAAAAGACTGGACTATATGGAAACAAAAATAAAGCCAACTCAGGTTGGCTAAAAAGTGTGAGACAGAGAAAGAGGGGAGGAGATAAGGAGTAACCCATTGGCCTTACAGATCAAGAAAAAGCATATTGGGGGTGGGTTGCATATTGGGCCTGGGTGGTTCAGTGGGTTAAACCCTCTGCCTTCGGCTCATGTCGTGATCCCAGGGTCCTGGGATCGAGCCCCGCATCGGGCTCTCTGCTCAGCAGGGAGCCTGCTTCCTCCTCTCTCTCTGCCTGCTTCTCTGCCTACCTGTGATCTGTCAAAAAATTAAAAAAAAAAAAGAAAATAAAAAGCATATGGATTTTATCTTAGAATGATTAAGAGATACTGAAGTCTTCTCAGTTCAAAACCTGATTTATGTTTTAAAAGACTGCTGTGAGAAAATGAATTTTTAATAGGACAAGAGTTGGGAGGTTATTGTAGCTGTGTGATCAAGACCTCTAAGTGGCTTGGAAAAAGGGAATAGGGTACATTAAAAGGCAGAGTGACAAAGAATTGGCAATAAATTGCATATGAGAGGGAAAGGAAAGAGATAATTAAGAACAGCATCTTGAGTCTTGGTTTGAGCAACCAGAGTGATGGTGGTGTCATCTCAATGGGGAAGAACAGGGAAATAACAAATTTGGGAGTGGAAATGAAGAATTTTGTTTGTGGAAAGAATACTTTGAATTTAATATCCAAATTCTTTTTTTAAAGTTTTCATTTATTTATTTGACAGAGAGAGAAATCACAAGTAGGCAGAGAGGCAGGCAGAGAGGGAGGGGGAAGCAAGCCCACCTCTGAGCAAAGCCAGATGTGGGGCTTGATCCCAGTACCCTGAGACCATGACCTGAGCCAAAGGTAGAGGCCTAACCCACTGAGCCACCCAGGTGCCCCCAAATTCTTCAGTATAATGTGGAAGGCCTTAATTTTTTGGTTTAGATGCAGTATATATTATATTTCTCAAAATACTAGAGAGGGAAGGGAAAATATAATTTAGGATTATTTCATCCCCTGAACTAGATACTTTATGTTTCTACTCAATTAAATACTTATTGAGCTTTCAACATTAGGTCCCAGGGATATCGTGGTGAACAAAACAAAAATATTTTAGCTGTACTGGAATTTGCAACATGTAGAGAAGAAAAACATGCAATAGATAATTTCATGTGTTAAAAGGGTTACATAAGGATAACTTTCAGTATGGGAGCTTACAGTTTGGGAAGCTGACCTGATTCGGGCAGTTAGAAAGCCTGTCCAAGGAAATGGCATTATATTTAGATGATCTGAAAGATGAACAGGAGTTATCTAAACTAAGGAGACAGCTGAATGAGAGTTACACAGTCTACACCGAAATCCAAAGATGAGAGAATGCTGAGGGATTTCATGAACTAAGATAGTCCTATATGGCAGAATCACAGAGGGCAAGGGGTGAAACATCACTGCAGAAGCAGGAAAGGGTTATGTGTTACAGTTATAGGATATAAGGTCTCCTAACCCTCATTAAGGAAATAAAATACATAAAGCAGAAGATGGTATAACTTGATATGCATTTTTAAAAGTGTAGAATGTGTAAAAATTGATTTTCAAAAATGTTTATCAGACAGCTATTTATGGTTATCCCTAATATATATATGGTATATATAACATATACATATATTTATATATATTTATTTATATTTATATATGTGTTTATACATATATTTTTTTCATATATACATATATGAAAAAATATTGTGTAAAAAATAAAAGAAAATAAAACTGTCTAAGCTACATAGCTAGGATTAGAACTAGCATTTAAAAATCTAATTTTGTGTGATTAAAATCTATACTCTTCAGGATGCCTGGGTGGCTCAGTGGGTTAAGCCTCTGCCTTCAGCTCAGGTCATGATCTCAGGGTCCTGCGATCAAGTCCCACATCAGGCTCTCTGCTCGGCAGGGAGCCTGCTTCCTTTCTCTCTCTCTGCCTGTCTCTCTGTCTACTTGTGATCTCTCTGTCAAATAAATAAAAACCTTAAAAATAAAATAAAATAAAATCTATACTTTTCTACCATGCCTTACTGCTTTATGTCTATTATCTCTTTCTGCTATATCCATATAATAATAATCATAGTCCCCAAATACTTCCAGCTGTTTGCTTATGTCATTTGAAAAACATAGAAGTATTCTTAAGAATGCTTGAAACTAAGTTGCATGTTTCTCCCTTTGAATTTCCTAGGCCAACCAACAGTAATTGTAATGGGACTATATTCTGACATAGTCAATGTAATTTTTATTCTCTTAGTTCCTTTTGACCTAATTCCATCCACCATTAAACCAAACTAGCAACACATGCACACACAAAGAGAGAGAAAGGAGTGGACTGAGTTTCTGACTTTTGTTTCTCTTTGTTTTTCTTTCTTTTTTTTCTCCTCTTGATATGGAAAATAATCAAGAAAGCCCTGGATCTCAATGCCTTGAATCAAGTACTAACTTGGGTTTTATGGGATTTTTAGAATTATAAGATCTTTGCCTTAAAAATTTACATGTTAAGACTTGCAGACTCAAGGAAAAACCTTATAATTAACCACAGAGAAGTGAGAGAATAAGATAATAGAGCCATTTTTTTTTCTGGATACTCAGAAAGGAGGAAAGAAAGAGAGAAAGAGAGAGATATGGAAAAGGGAGGAATGTAGGGAAGGAAGGAAGGGAGGAAGAAGAAGGAAGAAAGGAAGGAAAAAAGGAAGAGAAAGGAAAGACAGAGGGAAAAAATCTGATACGATCGACCAATAGGCTGGAGACCCTAACAAAATATGCAATTTGAATCCACAGGCAGTCTGCTAGCAAAATTCCTTTGTTCTAAAGGTAGATTAGTCTTAATTCTATTAATACCCTCAACTGATTGGATGAGGCTCACCACATTATGGAGAGTAATCTGCTTTACTCAAAGTCTACCAATTTAAATGTTAATCTCAGCCAAAAAATACCTTCAGGGAAACATCCAGGAAAATATTTGACCAAATGTCTGAGCACCAGAGCCCAGGCAAACTGACATAAAATTAACCATTCCTGGAGGATTTTGAAAATCAGAGAGATATGCCTCACTTTTAATTTGGAGCCCTGGCAAAAACACTCTTACTTGAGAATAGGCATGATGGTGGGGGCACACTGCAGAGAAAGTGGAAGAGACAAGAAAACTGAAAATGAACTATAAATAAAATGTTCTGATTTATATAACTTTGTAAAATTCATGTTATTCAACTAATGTGTTTACACACAGATCCATAGGTGAGTTAATTTCAATTATAAGCAATAAAATAATAATGTCTTTACAGATCTGTTATAATTCCAAAATCATTACTTCATTATAGTGCTTTGAACATGACGGTACTAAAACCTATTCTCTCTACCATAATTTTTTAATGTGACTTTTTTCCCACTAAATATGAGGAACAAGCTCTATCATATTTTATGTGCCCATACACAATTGATAGATACTACATTAGAGCTTGCTGCAAGAGGTCTTTCCAAAAGTCAAAAATTCCCCAGATTTTATGTCATACCGTCAAAGTAAAAGATGATACACCTTGATTGTTCACCATTTTGAACATGGTTAAAAGAACATACATTAAAAATCAATGTATAATAGCACTCAAACAAAAAAACCTGTCTTTCACTTATAGAAATTTTTTGAAATGAGTAATATTTTCCTCCTGACTTTATACATGTACCTGCATAAAGGAACCTGTTCTTAAAAATCATGATTTTACTTTTCACTCCTCAAGACAGCCTGGCAAAGGGAAAATAATATAAGCCTCTCACATTGTATGAGTCACAATTCACTGAGAGTAAGAGCAGATTTTGCCAGTGAAAAAATGACATTAAATGTGTCATTCACTTTTCAGTAGCAATGACCCAGTTTTATCTAAGCATTCTGTGTTAAAAACTTTGTGCTTAATAAAATATGCAAGTAGCTTGTCTGATTCAGAAAGCCTGGAACCCTGAAAATGCACCCTATGACAGGCATCAGAAACCCAGTGATGGCGTAGGCTGTGAAAAGAATGTCAAAGGTAATGTTGAAGGTGTCAAAAGACATTCAGAGCAGAGTACTAAGGATTTTCTCTGCAGCAACACTTCCAACTCATTCAGTTTCATCAGAAGGTAATTTCTTCATGGACTTGTAAATTTAAATGGGAGCATTAAATATTTAATTTTACATTTACAACATGAAATTCTCTTCTACCATTCTGGTATTAGATCTCTCTGTAAAATCAAGGAACCTGATTTTTTAGTATAAACAAAGTTGAATAAAATAGTATTGAATAATTTTAAAACTAGAACTAACCAAATGTAGGCAACATTTTCTTTGAGGACATGTTTTAATTTTATCTAGTGTTTTACCGTATCCCTTCCTTCTATTTCATGCCTTAAAATCCTGTACTCTTATTTAATCTTGAATGAAAAACTTATTCTTAATCCTGTATAAGAAACTAATACCTAAGAATTAATTTCACTGTCATTGACAGAAAGAGAGACAATCTATATATAAAAGCTGGGTTCATTTTACCACTTAGTAACAATGAGGGTTTATATTTATTAAGCAGTCAGTATGTCCCCAAATTGTACAAAGAACTTTTTAAAAATATTTTTATTTATTTATTTGAGAGAGAGAAAGAGAGTGAGTAAGAGAGACCATGAGCAGGTAGACGGTCAGAGGGAGAAGCAGCCTTCCGGCAGAGCTGGGAGCCGGATGCAGGACTCGATCCCCACACTCCAGGATCATGACCTGAGCCGAAGGCAGTTGCTCAACCATCTGAGCCACCCCAGTGTCCCAGGGAAATTTTATTTTATTTACTATTTATAACAATTCAGTGACAGGGGCACTTCTATCATCTACCTCTGAAAAACAAAAATAAGGTTTATGCGGGATAAATTCTCAAGGGCCACAAAGAAGAACCTAGACTTGAACTCTGTATGCCACAGTACATAAGTGCCTGCTCTGATATCATTTTGCTGTTTCTTCCTATCTGGGAACAAACTGCCATGAAACAGACAAGCATTGTTAATTTTTTTGGACTAAGAGTTATGTAATAAGAAGATTTTAAGTTTCTCCTTAATTTAAAATAACCAAAAGTGTTCTAAACAAGCAATCACATAGGTTCCACTCTGACCACTAGGGACTTAATGGTATGAAGGGATCATTTTTGTTTGTTTTCTCTAAAATGCTTGCTAGGAATTTGAAATGTTTCTGTGATCTTTCTGCTCTGGCTATCCAACTGATATAGTGAGCCAGAATTTACTACTTAAAAAAAAAAATCTTTCTAATTATTCTTGAAACTCTATTAGCCTATAATACTGAAAGGTATCTCTACAAGTATAAAAAGATAGTAGAAATAGGGGCGCCTGGGTGGCTCAGTGGGTTAAAGCTTCTGCCTTCGGCTCAGGTCATGATCCCAGGGTCCTGGGATCGAGCCCCACATTGGGCTCTCTGCTTAGAGAGGAGCCTGCTTCCTCTTCTTTCTGCGCCTGCCTCTCTGCCTGCTTGTGATCTCTGTCTGTCAAATAAATAAATAAATAATCTTAAAAAAAAGAAAGGATAGTAGAAATAAATTGTAAGGTAACCAGACAAAATTAAAAATCCAACCACACTAATAATTTGGCAGAACTTTTCAGAATGATATATTTAACAATAATTATCTCCTGAGGGTATACAACTAAATGCACACTTTAGCAATAACCATTAAAAATAGCTTCAGCTTTAATAATTTAAACATAAAAATTAACCTCAGGACTAAAGCTTAAATGACTCCCTTTATTTTATTCTGTATTCTTAGATTTCTGCTTATAAACACTAGAAGTAGCATAACACCCACACCTCCAACTTACCTCTGGCAACGAGTGAAAATAAGGAACAATAAGTTTTGTTTCATAGTACATGGACCAGGGTAAACCTTAATACCCTTTGCTCTGTTTCTGTTAAATGTGATCAAAAACTTATTCATTAAAACCAAAACTAAAAGAACTAAAATTTTAAAACACAATGCTTTGCTATGTCAGACATCAAACTAAGAATTAGAAAGGTAAACAAAGAGAAACCTCTGGCTCATTAACTTATAACATCCAACTCTACATTCATCTTCAACTGAAATAAGAAAAGATTATTTAGTTTTCAAAGATCCATAAATGAATTTTGAATCAGGGCCTCACTCCCCTTAAAATTAATTATTACTAACAATTAGGCTATATTTTTTTGATGTAAGTAAATATAGGATCTTCATATATTTAGTTGGAATATGATCACTATATGTAACAATCATATATAGTAATTGTTTGAACTAAAAGTTTAAATCAATAACACAGTACAAAAATTACCTGTAAAACACAGTACAGGAAAAAAAAATAAAATTGTAAGTATTTTACCAAATAGAAACTTATAATAACTTCATAAATTGTAGCATGTGTACTAAGTAAAAAAAAATTTTTTTAAGATTTTATTTATTTATTTGACAGAAGAAATCACAAGTAAGCAGAGGCAGGCAGAGAGAGAAGAGGAAGCAGGCTCCCTGCCTGATGAGAGCCTGATGCAGGGCTTGATCCCAGGACCCTGGGATCATGACCTGAGCCGAAGGCAGAGGCTTTAACCCATTGAGCCACCCATGTGCCCCACTAAGTAAAAATGTTTATAAAGATATAATAATAGCTAATATTTACCGAGAACTTACTGTATGAAAGCACTAAGTATTTGTTGCATAAACTCATATAACAACAAAAAGTACTTCCCCTCCTTGATTTTTTTTTGAAAGGAAGAAGGGAAAATGAAGGCCATTCTTAACAAAACTGAAGTACAGTAATACATATGCCAAAATTAAGTCATCATTATACCTTCATTTTAGAATGCATAAAAACATAATTTTGGGGCACTTGGGTGGCTCAGTAGGTTAAGGCCTCTCTGCCTTCAGCTCAGGTCATGATCCCAGGGTCTTGGGATAGAGCCACACATCCATCTGGCTCTCTGCTCAGCAGGGAGCCTGCTTCCCCCCCCCACCCCTGCCTGCCTCTCTGCCTACTTGTGATCTGTCTGTCAAATAAATAAATAATAATAATAAATCTTAAAAAAAAAACACATTACTTGTTAATACATTTGTAGAACATGATCACACCGGTATAGCACTGCCAATTTGGCAACGTTTAGTCAATTGTGGGCCAGTAAGTTTAACAAATTTTTCAGTTTTCTGTCTTAATTTTATTCATTTACTAATTTTAACAAATATTTCCTACTACTATGTTATAAGAAATGGGAGTAAATGCATATGGGAATAAAGCAGGCAGCAAATCACAACAAAAGTCAATTTATAAATGCAAACTGTGATAGCTTCAATAAAGGAAAACCACACTTCATTTTTTATTTAAAACACACTTTATTAAGAAAACTTATAGAAAAATTTTGACTGGGATAGAAATAGATAAGACCTTACTAAATAAGTGATATTTAAGCATAGCCTTGAAGATAGGAGCTTCCGGACAAGTTTCAGGGAGGAGCATTCTAGGCAGGGGGTACTGACTGCCTACTAGAATCCCTGTTATTAAAGAGCTCTCCAAGGAATGGAATAATCTGTATGGGTGGAACAAACAACGATTGAGAAGAGGCTTAAAAGGCAGGCAGGTGCCTGGGCCAAGAAGATCACATGAATACTGTGGAATTTGACTCAAGTGCAATGGAAAGGTATTTAAAGGGTTCTAGCACGGAAAGTCACTGAATTTAATTTACATCTACAAAAGATGGCTTGTTCTGATACCCAGGGGCTTAGATTCTTTTTATGTCCTTGAGCTTCCATTGCAAATTGGGAATATGAGTTTTACTTAATGCCCAGCCCTAAGCATCCAGAAAGGAGTTTAACCTGAACCTGAATCTCCATGGATCAACTGCAGAGGTTTAAAGTTATTTAAATCTGAATATTCCCAGATGCTGTCTAAAGATATTTGCCAAGGAGACATGATAATCTTTGCTCCCTCACTTGGATATGCCTATATCACATCAGTCTGGAGATAACTGCCATTCCGCACAAGCGGGAAAAATGATCAAGCAAAAGAGAAAAGATAAGATCCATTACAGGTAGTATCATATAAAAAGAGTGTTATTTCAAAAGAAAAGAATGGGTAAAAGTTCTGGATAATGAAAACTGGGCATTTAAAAGCTTCTGTGTATTCTTAACTTTAATTAAAAAAGCAAAAGACTCAGGGGCACCTGAGTGGCTTAGTGGGTTAAAGCCTCTGCCTTTGGCTCAGGTCATGATCTCAGGGTCCTGGGATTGAGTCCCCATCGGGCTCTCTGCTCATCAGGGAGCCTGCTTCCCCCTCTTTCTCTGCCTGCCTCTCTGCCTACTTGTGATCTCTGTCTGTCGAATAAAGAAAGGAAAATCTTAAAAAAAAAAAAAAAAAGCAAGAGACTCAGGTTGCCATTTTATGGCATTAACATAAGGTAAGACTCTTTTGATGGATACAGCAACAAAAATCTCAGTGGCTTAATACATTAGTTGCTCTGTTCAAGTCAAAGACAAAATGTTCTTCTTGATCAGACGACTCTCCTCTAAATGGTAATTCAGGAATGTTCCCCTCCAAATGTGATTTCGAAGATCTCCATGCTCACCTATGTATGTGAGACTCAGAAAAGAGTATAGAGTATCATACAAAGGAAGCTTAAAAGCCCAGGGCTGGAATCTTCTCACAAATCACAGTTCATAGTCCACTGGCAGGAGTTCGGTCAGACCTAACTTCATGGAGTCTGGCACAGATAGACTAGCTGTGTACCCAGGAGGAAGGGGAGGTGAGTTGGACTGGGAGGCAGACAGTCTCCAAAAGGGCAAGGCTGACTTGGAATATATATTTCTGGAAAATGTGTGCTGCAAAGCAACCAACGTTAAGGCAAAGAAATCCAGATGTATGGAGAACAAGGAATGGCCAAGGCCAAAACAGAACAAAATTAGAACTGTTTTGTTCTACCTTGTAGCACTGTTCTTACCCAACAACACCTGTAAGGAGTCCTATCTTTTCTCTCTTGCTTGATGATTTGTTCAACTTGTATGGAATGGTAAGTTTTCCTCAGACTAATATTATGTAGACAAATGCAAGAAAGCAAGCAGACTAGTGTGTCTTCCTCAGAAATATTTTAATCATATCAGTACTTTTAATTGTCCCCATTGTATAAATACAGCATTACAAAGTGCCTTTTTTCTTTCATGAATCACTGCTTCTTCTCCTAAAATCAATCCTCATCATTTAACATGTATCTGTAATTGGAATATTTTACTGATATGAAAAATCTCTTAATTAATTTTACTGAGTGGCCTCTAGAAGAAATTTTAGGTTTCGCAAAAAGCATGTGTAATTTAAAATTAATGAAGAGAAGACTCTCAAGCACTAAAAGAAAAAAAAAGTATTAAAAAGCTCAGTGAAAAAGAATAAATAATTAGACCTTATTGGCTCTGAAATGAGTTACTTGAATAAACATCTTGACTAAGCAAGTTACATATAATTAAATGTTTTCTATGTTTTCCTTGAAAATTATTCTTCCACTAGTAGTGCATAAGAAAGTTTTGCTATACTATTTCAGTTTTGGCATAAATCAAAAAATATATAATGAAAAACTGATATATTACTCTGATCGCAATAGGGTGTATTGGTTAGAGAGAAGCAAAATTAGAAATAGAGTGATTGATAAGAAAATGATGATGACATTTGCATAAGTGTGAGAAGGGTTGGATCATTTATCAGCATCTCTGAGATGTTGATATAGAGAAGTTGATGACTTAAAACTACAGAACATATTTGAAGTAGAATTGACAGAGTTTCATGTCAGTTTACACATGGAAAATGAGGGAGAGAGAGATCAAGGCTAATGTGTTTCTAGCAGGAGCAAGTGGATGAATGTGGATTCCATAAACTGAAATGAAGAAAATTAGAGAACAGATATGGAAGAAAGACCAAGAGTTCAGTTTATGGCATATTAAGTTTGAGACAACGGTGCATCACCCAGCTAGAAAGTCAGGTAGACAGCTATAGGTATGGGTTGGAGCTCTGAAGATTCAAGTAATTTGGAGATATAGATATTAGCATACTTTGGCATAGCATATAGATGGTGTTTAATACTGTGACATTAGATGAACATAGCTAAGAAATAGGCAGATATACCCAGTACTGAGCCTTAAGGACTTCAATATTTGGGAATATATTAAGAAACAGGAGCCAGCAATGTGGGCAAAGTACAGTCAGAAAGGCAGAAGGAAAATAAAAAATGTATACTGATCTCTTCCCCTGGTTCTGAGACAGAGCTCACAAAACATGTAAATAAGAGTGTAAATAAGCTTGTAAATAAGAGTGCTAGGAGAATCTTTTGTTCTAACATTTAGTCTTTGACTCTGGTTCCTGATACAGAGCTCCTAAGATTTTTTTAATTTCCTGAGTGGTAGGAGTATCTGACACCAAATTCCTACATCCCTTGGGATTTCCTGGATGATAGGAATGTCTCTTGTTCTAATAAGAGGACTCTTGGTAACTCTTGGATAGGACTGGCCACCAAAAAAGCCAAGCCAGGATTATAAACTTACAACTTTCAGTCCTACTTCCCTATCCAAAGAAGGGAGGAAGGCTAGAAATAGAGTTAATAACCAATCATGCCTACATAATGAAGCCTCCATAAAATAGTATGGGGTTCAGGGACATTCATCCATTTGTCAGGAGGGTAGAACTTTCCAACTCCATGGAGACAAAAGTTGCTTTGCTTGGGACCCTTCAAAGCTTCACTCCATGTGTCTCTTCACCTAGTTTTGTATCCATATCCCTGATCATACCCTTTATCATATAATTAACAGGTAAATTAAGCATAAGCATTTCTCAGAGTTCTGGGAATTATTCTAACAAATTATCAAATCCAAAAGCATGTCATGAGAACCTCCAATTTATAGCCAAGTCAGATAAAATTCGTGGATAACCAGGGGGACCTGGGACCTACTTATGACTGGCATCTGAAGAAGGGGACTGAGACCTTAACCTATGGTGTCTGCAGTAACTCCTGTTGGTGTCAGAATTGAATTGAGTTATAAGAAACCAAGCTAGTATCACAGAGAATTGTTTGGTGTATGAAAAAAACAAAATATATGGTGTCAGAAGTACTGGATGTGTGAGCAAAGGAGAAACACAGCAGTAGAATTTGTCCAACTCATTAGCCATTTGATAACGCCTGAAATCAGAAGTGGAAGGAAGAAAGTGAAGATGAGATGTTTAGACAATTCTTTTGATAAATTTTTCTTTGAAGAAACACAGAGTTATAAGGCAGAGGCAGATTTAAATGAATATTTTTTAAAGATGGAGGACACGGGGTGCCTGGGTACCTCAGTGGGTTAGGCCTGTGCCTTCAGCTCAGGTCGTGATCTCAGGGTCCTGGGATCCAGCCCCGCCTCAGGGTCCTGGGATCCAGCCCCGCCTCAGGGTCCTGGGATCCAGCCCGCATCGGGCTCTCTGCTCAGCAGGGAGCCTGCTTCCCCCTTTCTCTCTGCCTGCCTCTCTACCTACTTGTGATTTTTCTCTCTGTCAAATAAATAGATGGAGTCTTTATAAAAAAAAAAAAAAGATGGAGGACACTCCAACATGTTTGCATACATATAGGAAGGAAAAACTAGAAAGGGAGAGATCAAGGAAATAATGTAAATTATCAATGGAACTAAGTCCTTGAGAAGGAAGATTACTGTAGTGTAGTATTTGACTTTCTTTGAAAGTAACTAATAATTTACCTAATAGTGATAATGATGCTGATAAGCAGAAAAAAAAAAGAATAGTAAGAGCAGCATGCATTGAACATACACTGTGTTTTTTTTTTTTAAGATTTTATTTATTTATTTGAGAGAGAGAGGCAGAGTGAGACAGCATGAGAGGGGAGGTCAGAGGGAGAAGCAGACTCCCCATGGAGCTAGGAGCCTGATGTGGGACTCGATCTCAGGACTCCGGGATCATGACCTGAGCCAAAGGCAATTGCTTAAGCCACCCAGGCGCCCCCATATACTGTGTTTTAAGGATTACGCAAAACTTTTAGCCCACATTTCTCCCATTTAATCTTCATGAGTCTTGAAAGAAAACATTATTGTCCCATTTTGCGGGGAGAGAAATGAGGAAAACTAAGGTATCTTGTATAAGATCATCTAGCCATTACATGGTAAGTCAAACATTGAAAAGGCCAATGAGTCTTATCTCCAAAACTTGTGTCCTAAACTATTTAAAGATTTTTTTCTTCTTTTCTACCTTTCCAGAGATGTTAACAGACGTATTTTTCTTTTTTTTAATTTTTGTTCTTTCCTGAGTTTGGGGAAAGACACATATGTGTTTGTTTAACCATCTTATTTCATATATATATAGATAGAGAGATAGATCTCCATAATACATATATACATAATACATATGTGTTTAATATATGAATATTTTATGCACACATATACAAATACACACACACACATATATATATATATGGAAGAGGGAAAAACGGCAAAGGACAAAAATATAACTGAAGGCAAATAAGAAGCCTGTGTGTATGTGCATACTGCTTATTTTTATGTCACATAAAAATTATTATCATTTCCTAACTCAGGTAAATTTTCAAAATGCCTTTAATCATGTTTCTCTAAAATTTTATTTTTAAAACTTATAACACATAGACCATAGGAAGCAAAAAAAACATATAAATAATACAAATATATGCTAAAAATTATATTATGTCATTAATATCCTTAGAAATTGAAACTAGAAACTAATTTCAGAAAAATTTACAGTACATATCAAATATGAGATATCCTTTGGGCTTAATAAATCATATTATCTTAAAATGTTAATCTCCTACTCTATGAAAGTATAATTAGAAATCTAAATGTTTAAGAGGAGAGATCACAACCAACACCAAAGAAATACAAACAATCAGGGGCACCTGGGTGGCTCAGTGGGTTAAAGCCTCTGCCTTCAGCTCGGGTCATGATCTCAGGGCCCTGGGATCAAGCCTCATATTGGGCTCTCTGCTCAGCGGAGAGTCTGCTTTCCCCCTCTCTCTGCCTGCCTCTCTGCCTACTTGTGATCTCTGTCTGTCAAATAAATAAATAAAATCTTTAAAAAAAAAAAAAGAAATACAAACAATCATAAGAACATATTATGAGCAATTCTATGCCAACAAATTTGACAATCTGGAAGAAATGGATGCTTTCCTAGAGACATATAAACTGCCAAAGCTGAACCAGGAAGAAATAGAAAACCTGAATAGGCCCATAACCAGTAAGGAGATTGAAACAGTCATCAAAAATCTCCAAACAAACAAAAGCCCAGGGCCAGATGGCTTCCCAGGGGAATTCTACCAAACATTTAAAGAAGAATTAATTCCTATTCTCCTGAAACTGTTCCAAAAAATAGAAATGGAAGGAAAACTTCCAAACTCATTTTATGAGGCCAGCATCACCTTGATCCCCAAACCAGACAAGGATCCCATCAAAAAAGAGAATTACAGACCAATATCCTTGATGAACACAGATGCGAAAATTCTCACCAAAATACTAGCCAATAGGATCCAACAGTACATTAAAAGGATTATTCACCACGACCAAGTGGGATTTATTCCAGGGCAGCAGGGTTGGTTCAACATCCGCAAATCAATCAATGTGATACAATACATTAACAAAAGAAAGAACAAGAACCATATGATACTCTCAATAGATGCTGAAAAAGCATTTGATAAAGTGCAACATCCCTTCCTAATCAAAACTCTTCAAAGTGTAGGGATAGAAGGCACATACCTCAATATTATCAAAGCCATCTATGAAAAACCCACGGCAAGTATCATTCTCAATGGAGAAAAACTGAGAGCTTTTCCGTTAAGGTCAGGAACACGGCAGGGATGTCCGCTATCACCACTGCTATTCAACATAGTACTAGAAGTCCTAGCCTCAGCAACCAGACAACAAAAAGAAATTAAAGGCATCCAAATTGGCAAAGAAGAAGTCAAACTATCGCTCTTTGCAGATGATATGATACTATATGTGGAAAACCCAAAAGGCTCCACTCCAAAACTGCTAGAGCTTGTACAGGAATTCAGTAAAGTGTCAGGATATAAAATCAATGCACAGAAATCAGTTGCATTTCTTTACACCAACAACAAGACAGAAGAAAGAGAAATTAAGGAGTCAATCCCATTTACAATTACACCCAAAACCATAAGATACCTAGGAATAAACCTCACCAAAGAGGCAAAGAATCTATACTCAGAGAACTATAAAGTACTCATGAAAGAAATTGAGGAAGACACAAAGAAATGGAAAAATGTTCCATGCTCATGGATTGGAAGAATAAATATTGTGAAAATGTCTATGCTACCTAAAGCTATCTACACATTTAATGCAATGCCTATCAAAATCCCATCCAATTTTTTCAAAGAAATGGAACAAATAATCCTAAAATTTATATGGAACCAGAAAAGACCTCGAATAGCCAAAGGAATATTGAAAAAGAAAGCCAACGTTGGTGGCATCACAATTCCAGACTTCAAGCTCTACTACAAAGCTGTCATCATCAAGACAGTATGGTACTGGCACAAAAACAGACACATAGATCAATGGAACAGAATAGAGAGCCCAGAAATAGACCCTCAACTCTATGGTCAACTAATCTTTGACAAAGCAGGAAAGAATATCCAATGGAAAAAAGACAGCCTCTTCAACAACTGGTGTTGGGAAAATTGGACAGTCGCATGCAGAAAAACGAAATTGGACCATTTCCTTACACGACACATGAAAATAGACTCAAAATGGATGAAGGACCTCAACGTGAGAAAGGAATCCATCAAAATCCTTGAGGAGAACACAGGCAGCAACCTCTTTGACCTCAGCCGCAGCAACTTCTTCCTAGGAACAATGCCAAAGGCAAAGGAAGCAAGGGAAAAAATGAACTATTGGGACTTCATCAAGATCAAAAGCTTTTGCACAGCAAAGGAAACAATCAACAAAACCAAAAGACAACTGACAGAGTGGGAGAAGATATTTGCAAATGACATATCAGATAAAGGGCTAGTATCCAAAATCTACAAAGAGCTTAGCAAACTCAACACCCAAAGAACAAATAATCCAATCAAGAAATGGGCAGAGGACATGAACTGACATTTGTGCAAAGAAGACATCCAGATGGCCAACAGACACATGAAAAAGTGCTCCACATCACTGGGCATCAGGGAAATACAAATCAAAACCACAATGAGATACCACCTCACACCAATCAGAATGGCTAAAATGAACAAGTCAGGAAATGACAGATGCTGGAGAGGATGTGGAGAAAGGGGAACCCTCCTACACTGTTGGTGGGAATGCGAGCTGGTGCAACCACTCTGGAAAACAGCATGGAGGTTCCTCAAAAAATTGAAAATAGAGCTACCTTATGACCCAGCAATTGCACTACTGGGTATTTACCCTAAAGATACAAACGTAGTGATCCAAAGGGGCACGTGCACCCGAATGTTTATAGCAGCAATGTCCACAATAGCCAAGTTATGGAAAGAACCTAGATGTCCATCAACAGATGAATGGATAAAGAAGAGGTGGTATATATATACAATGGAATACTATGAAGCCATCAAAAGAAATGAAATCTTACCATTTGCGACGACATGGATGGAACTAGAGCGTATTATGCTTAGCGAAATAAGTCAACTGGAGAAAGACAACTATCACATGATCTCCTTGATATGAGAAAATGGAGATGCAACGGGGGTGGGGGTTAAGGTGGTAGGAAAAGAAAAAAATGAAACAAGATGGGATCGGGAAGGAGACAAACCAAAAGAGACTCTTAATGTCATAAAACAAACTGAGCGGGGTCGGGGGGAGAGGGGTTGGAGAGGGTGGTGGGGTTACATTATATGTTTAAATTTAAAAAAAGCTTAAATAAAATAAAAAATTTGAAAAAAATAGAAAACTAAATGTTTATACGATAAATAACAAAAATCTTATGAATTTAAATGTCATTTGGTTCTGCACAGCAAAGGAAGCCATCAACGAAATGAAAAGCCAACCTGTCAAATGGGAAAAAATATTGGCAAATCATATATCTGACTAGAGGTTAATTTCCAAAATATATAAAAAATGGGTACAACTCAAAAGTAAAAAAAAAGAAGAAGAAGAAGAAGGAGGAGGAGGAGGAGGAGAAAGAAAAAAGTTTAAAAATGGTCAAAGGATCTAAATAAACATATTTCCAAAGAGGACATTCAGGTGGTCAACAAGTATGTGAAAAAGTGCTAAACATCAATAATCATCAGGAAAATGAAAATCACACCAAATTGAGATATCACCTCATACAACAGAATGGCTATTATCAAAGACAAGAAATAACAGTGCCAGCAAGGATGAGGAAAAAATGAACCTTTGTGCACTATTGGTGGGAATGTAAATTCATTCAGTCACTATGGAGGCTTCTCACAAAATTAAAATTGAATTACCATATGACTCAGTAATTCTACCGCTGGGTATTTACACAAAGAAAATGAAAACAGTAAATAAGGTTAGGAACCAACGTAAGTCTCCATCAGTAGATGAATAAGTAATATATACATACATATATATATATTTTTTTAACCCACAAACACACAATGGAATATCATCCAGGAATAAAAAAAGAATCTTATCATTCATGACAACATGGATGGATATTGAGAGCATTATTCTAAGTGAAATCAATCACACAAAAAAGACAAATACCATAACCTACATGTCAGGATAAAAAACAAAATAAAACAAACAAACAAACAAAAAAACCTGAACTCATAGAAACACAAAATAGACTGATGGCTGCCAGAGACAAAAATAGTGAGTGAAGGAAATGTGTGAAAATGATCAAAAGGTAAACTTCAAGCTATAAAATAAATAAGTTCTAGAGATGTAATGTACAACATTGTGACTATAGTTATAATACTATATTGTATATTTGAAAGTTGCTAAGAGAGATCTTAAACCTTTTCATCATAACAAACAAAAATCTGTAATGAGTGTGTTGATGGATACTAACTAGACTTACTGTGATAATCATTTTGCAGTATATACAGATATCATATCATGTTGTATACCTGAAACTAATATAATGTTATATGCCAATTATATCACAATTTTAAATAAAATTTTGAAAAATGTAACTTATACTAACTAGTCTGCAAAAACAACTTCTGAATATCAGGAAGGGTAAATTTTAATAAATACCCGAAGTTTAAAAAAAATGTACTTAGGGGTTTTTGACATTGAACCTTCAAAGGAAATGTTCTAAGTCTTCATCTTGATAAAAAAAAAAAATCATATATGTTATACCTCTAGGGAAGACAGTAGAGTAGAAGGATCCTTAGTTCACCTCATCCCACAGTTACACCTAGACAATATCCACATTTGTATGTATTTCTTTATACATATGTATGTATCTACATATGTACATCTGTACATGTACATCTGTACATGTACATATGTATGTATGTAACCCAGAAAACAACCCGAGAACTGGCAGAACAGACTCTCCACAGCTAAATGTAAAGAAAAGGCCACATAAAAGAGAACAGGAAGGTCAGAGATGCAGTTGGGAGGCAAAATGACATGTGAGAATGTCTGTCTTGGAAAGGAATGCTTTGGCTTAGAGAGGGGAAAAGACCAGACCCAACACCAGTCATCCCAGACAGAGGGGACCACACTGGGAAGATGAATCCCAATAATATTTGACTCAGAAAACCAGAGGAGCTTAAATTCTCAAGTTCTTACAATTAACCAGTGGAACTTAATACCTAGAGCTTTAGAAATCAGTGGGCTCAGCTCTGGGAGAGTTGGAGGGTAATAGGAAATGGAGTACTCCCCACTATAAAGACAGTATAATAAACAGCCTAGCTTAGATACAGCATAGAAACAACAGTTTGAAAAATGCCTGGGTTATACAGGAGGGGGAATGTTTATTAATCTCAGAGCCTGTGTTGGAGAGGCAGGGATATTTGGGAGACTTCTCTGGAAACAAAATAGCTGGCAGGTATCATTTCCTTTCCCCACCCCCTGACAAAACACACAGACACCTGAAGGAACCAGCACAGTGCCAACAGTCACTACCTACCTTGCTAACAGGGTACCCTGCCCCCCATATTCTCCTCAGGAATATCCCTTTCAACACACCCTAGGCAGGAGTTTTCCCAAGTAGCTATAGGCTCCTCCAACAGCAGACCCACACAAATCTTGCTAACACCACACAACTCGCCCTACACTTTCCTTCCCCACCAACACGACCTCTGTAAGAAACCATCCAAATTGGAGCCACAAGCATGGTAATGTGCAAGCTTCCCTGAAAGGCGTGAACAGCAACCCAAAGTAACTCTTGCCCTGGGAAAATTGGAAAAAAAAAACAGACATAACAGTTTTGTTATGGCCTCAGGAATGAGTTGGGGATAGATATCTGATCTGTCTACAGGCCCCACCTACCAATAAGATTATCAAGAAATATCACATGGAGTGCCCTGAAGTTCCATGCTACTGCAACTCTGCAAATGCCTGACTTGACCAAATTCAAACCCAAAGTAGACCCAGACTGGCCCAAAAAAAAAGGACCAAACCCTGCCAACAACAGGCAAAGAAAAGCACTGAAGACTACTGGACTAAAAGCAAAACAGAGCTCAGCCACAGCAGGAGGCCACCAGCAACAAACATTGGAGACACCCCTAAAGCTGTTCTTGTGAAAGGGAACATTACTCTGCAGAGCACCAAAGGACATCTTCTTCATAAGCCCATAAGCCCATTACTTTCAAGACTTTCCTAATACAAAGGTAGACACACAGGGAGTTAGACAAAATGTAGACACAAAGGAATATGGCCCAAATGAAAGAAAAGGGCAAAATCACAGCAGGAGACTTAAATGAAACAGAAATAAGTAATATGCCTGATAGAAAAATTTAAAGTAATGGTCAAAAGATTGTCTTTTGGACTTGAGAAAAGAGGAGAGGGATTAAGTAAGACCCTCAACAGAGACAGAAAGCATAAAAAAGAACCAATCAGAGGTGAAGAACTCAATAACTGAATTTAAAAATACACTAGAGGGAATAAATAGTAGTCTAAAGGAAGCAGAAAAACTGAGAAGTGACTTGGAGGAGAAAGTAACAGAAAGCAATCATGTTGAACAGAAGAATCAAAAAAAAAAAAAAAAGACTAATAATAACCAAAAATAGCCTTATGGAACTCAGCAACATCAGGAAGCATAATTTCACTCACATTATAGAAATCCCATAAGGAAGAGAGAAAGAGATAAAAAGGACAGAAAATGTATTTGAAGAAATAATAGCTGAAAACTTCCTGAATCTGAAAGAAAGAGAAACCCAGATCGAGGAGGCAGGAGAGCCCCTTGCAACAAAATCAACCCAAGGAAGTCCACACCAAGACACAGAGTAATTAAAGTGGCAAAACATAGTGATAAATAGAGAATTTAAGAATAAGCAAGAGAAAAAAAGTAACATATAAGAAAAATCCCATAAGGCTATAAGCTGATTTTTTAGCAGAAACTTTGAAGCCTAGAAGAAAGTGGCATGAAATATCCAAAATGCTGAAAGAAAAAAGTCTGCAGCGAAGAATGCTCTACCCAGCAATATTTTCATTTAGAATAGAGAGATAGAGTATCCCAGACAAAGAAAAGTTAAGGAATTCATGACCAATAAGCCAGTCTTACAAGTAATGTTAAAAGGGACTCTTTGAGTGGAAAGGAAAGACCATAAACAAGTGAAAGAAAAGTTGGAGGCATGAAAGCAGCAAAACTAAGTATATCTATAAAAATTGGCCAAGGGATTCACAAAATAAAAAGATGTAAAGTACGACACCACAGACCTAAAACATGGGGTGGGGGCAGGGGACAAAGAGTAAAAATATACTGTTTTAGAATGGGTACAAAGTTAAGCAACCAGCAACTGAATATGGACTGCTCTTTGCACAACATGTTATATATAAACCTGTTAGTAACCACAAATCAAAAACCAGTTATAGATATGCAAAAAATAAAGAGAAAAAATTCATGTATATCACTAAAGAAAGCCAGCAAACTCTGAACAGGAAGGAACAGAAAAGAACTACAAAAACAACCATAAAACAAGTAGTAGGGGAGTACCCAAATGCATGAGGTAGTTAAATATGAACATAAAGGAAGTTATCAATAGTAATAAGGTAGGTGGTTTTAACACCTCACTTACATCAATGCATAGACCATTGAAACAGGAAATCAATAAGGAAACAATGGTTTTAAATGACATAAAGGACCAGATAGATCTACCAGATATATTCAGAACATTCCATCCTAAAGAAGTGGAATACACATTATTTTCAATTTTATATAATATTCATCAGAATAGAGCACATGTTAGGTCAAAAAACAAGTTTCAACAGATCAATAACTTCCAAAAGACGAAAGTCATACCATGCATCTTTTCTAACCACAACACTATGAAACTAGAAATCAATCATAAGAAAAAAAATCTGGAAAGAACATAAACACATGAAAGTTAAATAACATGCTACTAAGCAATGAATGGGAAACCAAGAAATCAAAGAGAAAATCCAAAAATATATGGAGATATAGGAAAATGAAAATAGAAGTCTATGCAATATAGGCCTACCTCAAGAAGAAAAATCTCAAATAAGCAAACTAAGCTTACACCTATTAAGAGCTAGAAAGTATAACAGACAAAACCCAAAACAAGTAGAATAAAGGAAATAAAAGACTAGAGTAAAAATAAACAAAATAGAAACTAACAAAACAAACAAACAACAAAAAAAAATAATAGAACAGATCAATGAAACCAGAAGCTGGTTCTTTAAAAAGATCAACAAAATTGATAAACTTTTAGCCAGGCACATCAAAAGAAGAGAGAGAGAGGGAAGACTCAAACAAAATCAGAAATGAAAGAGAAGAAATAACAACCAACATCACAGAAATACAAAAGATTATAAAAGAATATTATGAAAAATTATATACCAACAAATTGGACAACCTAGAATAATGGATAAATTCCTAGACACATACAAGCTCTCAAAATGAGTCAAGAAGAAATAAAAAATTTGAATAGTGGGATTACCAGCAATGATTTAGAATCAGTAATCACAGAACTCCCAACAAACAAAACTCCAGGCCCAAATAGCTCCATGGGTGAATTCTACCAAACATTTAATGATGAGTTAATACCAATTCTACTCAAATTAAATCAAAATGAAGGAAGAGATTCCCAATTCACTCTGAGGCCAGCATTAACCAGGTATCAAAACCAGATAAAGATACTACAAAAAAAGAAAACTACAGGCCAACAGCTCTGATGAACACTGATGAAAAATCTTCAACAAAATACTAGCAAACCAAATCCAACAACACATTAAAAAAGAAAAATCATTCATCATGATCAAGTGGGATTTACTTTCAGGATACAAAGATGGTTCAATATTCACAATATAATCAACATGATACATCACATCAACAAGAGAAAGAATAATAACCACATAATCATCTCAATAGATACACAAAAAGTACCTGCAAAGCACATCTATTCCTGATAAAAACCCTCAACAAAATAGGTTTAGAGGGAACATACCTCAACATAACAAAGGCCATTTATTAAAAACAGCCAACATCATACTCAATGGTGAAAACCTGAGAACTTTTCCTCTAAGTTCAGGAACAAGACAAGAATGTCCAGTCTCTCACTACTTTTATTCAATGCAGTACTAGAAGTCCTAGCCACAGCAATCAGACAGACAGACAGATACACACACACACACACACACACACACACACAGCATCCAAATTGGTCAGGAAGAAATAAAACTCTCCTTATTTGCAGATGACATGATACTATGTATAGAAAACTGTAAAGAGAGTGTCTGGGTGGCTCAGTTGATTAAGTGACTGCCTTCAACTCAGGTCATGATCCTGGGTCCTGGGATCAAGTCCTGCATCAGGCTCCCTGCTTTGCAGGAAACCTGCTTCTCTCTCTGTCTGCTGCTCATCCTTGCTTGTGCTTGCTCGCTCTCTCGTTCTCTCTCTCTCTGTGTCAAATAAATAAATAAATAATATTTTTACAAAATAAGTAAAAGGAAAGAAAACCATAAAGACTCCATCAAAAAAATGATTTGAACTGATAAATGAATTCAGGAAAGTCACAGGATACAAAATCAATGTACAGAAATCCACTGCATTTCTACTAACTAGTAATGAAGTACCAAAAAGAGAAATTTAGAGAACAATCTCACCTACAAATGCACCAAAAAAAAAATAAAATAAAATAAAATACATAGGTGTAAACTTAACCAAGGAGGAAAAACACCTGTGCTCTGAAAACTATAAAAATTTTTTTAAAGATTTTATTTATTTATTTGAGAGAGAAAGGGAGAGTGAGCAAGAGCGGGGAGGGTCAGAAAGAGGGAGAAGCAGACTCTCCACTGAGCAGGGAGCCCAACATGGGGCTCAACCCTAGGATCCTGAAATCATGACCTGAGCTAAAGACAAATGCTTAACCAACCAAGCTACCCAGGCGCCACAGAAAACTATAAAATCCTGATAAAAAAATTGAAGACAAACAAATGGAAAGATATTCCATGTTCATGGATTGGGAGAATAAATATTGTTAAAATGTTCTTACTACCCAAAGCAATCTACAGATTTAATGCAATTCCTATCAAAATACCAACACCATTTTTCAGAGAACTAGAACAAATAATTTTAAAATTTGTATGAAACCACAAAAGACCCCTAATAGCCAAAGAATTTTTGAAAAAGAACAACAAAACTGGAGGTATCACAATCCAAGATTCCAAGATACACTACAAAGCTGTAGTAATCAAAACAGCATTGGTTCTGGCAAAAAAGAGACACATAGATCAATAAAACAGGCTAGAGAGTTCAGAAATAAACCCTGACTATATGGTCAATTAATGTTTAATAAAAGAGGCAAGACTATGCACTGGGGGACACCTAAGTGGCTCAGTTGGTTAAACATCTGTCTTTGGCTCAGGTTATAATTCCAGGGTCCTAGAATGGAGTCCTGCATTGATTGGGCTCCTTGCTCAGTGGTGAGTTTGCTTCTCCCTCTGCCTCCTGCTCCTCCTGCTTGGGCTCTCTCTCTCTCTGACAAATAAATAAATAAAATCTTTTTAAAAAGAGAGAAAAAAAAAAAGAATATGCATTAGGAAAAAGACAGTCTCTTCAACAAATGGTGTTGGAAAAACTGAATAGTTCCATGCAGAAGAATGAACCTGGACCACTTCCTTACACCATATACAAAAAGAAACTCAAAATAGATTAAAGACCTAAATATGAGACCTAAAACCATAAAAATCCTAGAAAAGAGCACAGGCAATAATGTCTCTGACATCGGCTATGATAACATTTTTCTAGATGTCTCCTGAGGCAAGGGTGGGAAATAAAAGCAAAAATAAACTATTGGGACTACGCCAAAATATAAAGTTTCTGCACAGCAATGAAGACAATCAACAAAACTGAAAGACAACCAATTGAATAGGAGAAGACATTTGCAAATGACATACTGGATGAGGGGTTACTATCCAAAATATATAAAGAACTTATACAACTCAACACCAAAAACACCCACAAATAATTCAATTAAAAATGGGCAGAAGACATGAACAGACATTTCTCCAAATAAGCAGGGAAATGTAAATCAAAACCACTATGAGATATTACTTCACTCCTGTCAAAATAGCTAAAATCAAAACCACAAGAAACAAGTGTTGGCAAAGATGTGGAGAAAAAAAAAGAACCCCAGGGGCACCTGGGTGATTCAGTGGGTTTAAGCCTCTGCCTTCGACTCAGGTCACGGTCCCAGGGTCCCAAGATCGAGCCCCACATCAGGCTCTCTGCTCAGGGAGGAGCCTGCTTCCTCCATTCTTTCTGCCTGCCTCTCTGCCTACTTGTGATCTCTGTCTGTCAAATAAATAAATAAAATCTTTAAAAAAAGAACCCCAGTATACTGTTGGTGGGAAAACAAACTGCTGCAACCATGGTGGAAAATAGTATGAAGGTTCCTCAAAAACTTAAAAATAGAAAAAAATATTAAAAATAGAACTACCCTAGGATATAGTAATTCCACTACTGGTTATTTCCTGAAAGAACAGAAAAACACTAATTTGAAAAAACGCATGCACTCCTATGTTTATTGCAACATTATTTACAATGGCCAAATTATAGGAATAGGCTACATATCTATCAATAAATGAATGGATAAAAATATGGAGTATGTGTGTGTGTGTGTGTGTGTGTGTGCATACATATCCACTGTGTGTGTATACATATATACAAGCACACACAGTGGAATATATATATGTTTATACATATCTAGATGTATACATGTATATTTATACACACAGTAGAATGTATGTATATATATACATGTATATATGTGTATATATAATACACACACAATGGAATATATGTGTATATGTGTGTGTCCATATAAATATAAATATAAATATAAATACACAGTGGAATATTACTCAGCCCCCCAAAAAATGAAATCTTCACATTTGCAACAACATGGATGAACCTAGATGGTATAAATCTAAGTGAAATGAGTCCAAGAAACACAAATACCATGTGATTTCACTCTTACGTGGGATTTAAGAAACAAGAGTAAAGAGAAAAAGTGAGAGAGAGAGAGAGAGGCAAACCAAGAAAGAGACTCTTAGCTATAGAGAACAGACTGATGTTTACCAGAGGGGAGGTAGGTGAGGGACGGGTGGAATAGGTGAAGGGTATTAAGAGTACACTAGTGACGAGCACTGAATAATGCACAAAATTATTAAATCACTATATTGCACACCTGAAACTAATATAATACTGCACTGTTAATTATACTGAAATTAAAAATTTAAAGAAACAAATTGTATATTTTACATTGTCAGTACTAATAAATATATTCTAATCAGAATATTCTCATAAAAATAAATATATGATTAAGCCAGAAAACGATATTCATTAGTTATAGTAATTTTATGGCATTGTTACTTTTAAAAATGTGTGAATTAAAACTAAATTAGAAATGGAACACAAAAACTGAAGAAGCAGTGACATATATAATGAGAAAAAATGCCATACATATATTAAAAATCAATAGATGAACAGAAATATTAAGACATAAGATGGCTTTAAGCAATCCAGAGTGACTCTGCATGTCAGATTTTAGTAGTTTCTTGTTCACTTCTCTGAATATCTTTTGAGACAGAATTAGCTGTAGGTAACAGCCAGCTTACTAGAGAGTTAGAATTGTTGGGGAGAAATGTTACCATTTTGGTACAAACAATGGATAAATTAAAAGATCTAAGATAACTTTCTGGATATTTTTCTGTGAATTAGAAATTGATAAAAATTAAAATGAGCATTTTGTTTCACTTACTGGGAACACTTTATTTTTCTTATTCAATTGAGTATATTGTGCCACTATAAAGGATCAACTAGACCTCAAGCAGAAACTCTTTTGAAATAAATTTACAAGCATAAGGTTATTCTTATTCAGAAACAAAGATACTGTCCTTACTGCCCTGACATGCCTTGAACATATTTAATTTTTCATCATGGGAAAACACAAAACAAAAACAAATCCTTGTTAAATACTACAAGCATAAAAACAGATAAATATACCTAAAAAACTTTCAAAAGCAAAAAATGGAATATTTCAAATATCGAGCTGAATGATCAGGGAAAAGAATGTCTTTGTAATAAATGATGTCATAACAACAGAAATATGTTTATGGAAAAAATTAATCTTGACCCTTATGTCATCCTAGACTCAAAATTTAATGTGAGGTGGCTTGTAGACCTATGTGTAAAAGCTAAAACTATACCGCTTCCTGACAAAGTGTAAGAGAATATCTTTATAACTGGACATTTTTACATTCAAAATTTCAATAGGAGGACTGGATTTTAAGAAAATCAACTAATCCTAAGAACTTGCTGTTCTCCCCTTCCAAATTAAAAACACTAAGATCGGGGCGCCTGGGTGGCTCAGTGGGTTAGGGCCGCTGCCTTCGGCTCGGGTCATGATCCCAGGGTCGTGGGATCGAGCCCCGCATCGGGCTCTTTGCTCAGCGAGGAGCCTGCTTCCCTTCCTCTCTCTCTCTCTCTGCCTGCCTCCCTGCCTACTTCTGATCTCTGTCTGTGAAATAAATAAATAAATAATCTTAAAAAAAAAAAAAAAACACTAAGATCTACTATAACATGGGACTAGGATGGACATCACACATAAAATGAGAAATTATGCCTGGACTATATTCTGAAACAGGAAAAATCCAGCAACTACAGATATGGTTGAAATTCAACACAGGCAAAGAAATGGAACCTTCAAAAATACATGGACAGGGCACTAGGATGGCTCAGTCTGTTAAGTATCCACCTCTTGATTTCAGCTCAGGTCATGATCTCAGGGTCCTGGGACAGAGTTCCACATTTGGCTTCACACTGAGTGTGGAACCTCCTTGGGATTCTCTTTCTCCCTCTCCCTCTGCCCTTTCCCTGCTCACACACTGTCTCTCTCTTTCTCAAAAAAATAAAAATGAAATAAATAAATACATGGACATCTCCTTCCATTAAAACCTCCAAAACAGAGGAAGAGAACCCAGTATTGATTGAGAAGAGTGGAAGATGCATGTGAAAGAGAAAAAACAACTTCAGAAACTATAACAATTTCCCATAGCATTTGTCCACAGCATGCCAGTCATTTATGATTCCACTACCTTTCTATTCTGCTTTCTATCTCAAGGTACCGGGAAACCCACAAATTACACTTTCTAGACTCTCCTTCATGCTATATTAGTTGCTACATAGAATGCAATATAGAATATATATAATTTATAAAAATTATAGAATATATAGAATATATGTTATATATTATAGAATATATATAGAATATATAGAATATATGTTATATATTCTATATATTCCAATACATATTCTTGTATAGAATATGTATAGAATATGTATAGAACATATTCTATACATATCTATACATATACATAACATTCTATAATATATATTCTATATATTCTATAGAATATATAGAATATATAACATATATTCTATATATTCATATATTCTATAGAATATATAACATATATTCTATATATTCTATAATTCTATATATTCTATAACATATATTCTATATATTCTATAGAATATATAGAATATATAACATGAATATATATATTCATATATATAGAAATTATATATTCTAATTTCCATAGAAAACACCAGAAGAAAGGAGTGAGATGCAGAAACTCCTCTTCTTTCTGCTTCCAGTTGTGTCTGCAGCCATGCTGTCAGCAGCATGTGGCCTGAGATTTGAGTAGCCTTTGAAGTGTCCACAATGTCAGTAGTTTAGACAATGGCGACCTCCCATCACAGAACTGCTGTTGGACTCTGGTTTCCCCACTCCTTTCCTTTTTATCCAAACAGGATTAAAAAAAAGCTTCTAAGAATTATTAGTAATCAGGGATACATCAACTTCCCTCTTCCTGCAACCATCCCAAAACTTTTTTAACAAATTCCCTATAATTATTTGCAATATTTACAATAGTTTTTGTTTTCTGCATGAATGATGAGTGATACACTAGGGGATTTTTATGAAAGGTTACTTTTGCATATTTGGGAGAAGAAAGGATAGCACTACTTCAGCTAACTATTAAAGAGACACCATTAATACACTAGAGTGGGGAGAGGGAATAACTCAGCACACCAGTGGCAGCTCTACTTTTATCTTCATCCAGGAAACTCTTTATTTACTTTCCACTTTTAGGTGAAGTGGGAAAAGGATCACAATGGAAGAAACGCTCAATTGCTGATGGAAAAAATTCTAATAGCCATTGCTGTTCAGTTTCCTTACCTTTAAAATAAATATAACACTAAAAGCTCCATGGAGTTTTTATGAAATTTAAATAAGCAAATATAAATAAGGTACTTAGTTCAGGTACTAAAGTATAGAAAGAAATGGTATTATTAGAACAGAAGTCGAAGAAGTAGTTTTCAGTGATAGCCAGTCATATTTCTGACCTAGTAACTATAAGATAATAAATGGATGTGGTTTTAAGCTACTACATTTACAATTTCTTACACAAATCGCTAACAATTTCTTATCTGGTTAACATGAAATCAAACTGTACTTGCAAGTTTACAATCCATTTTTTAGTATTAAACAAAGTTTCCTTTGAAAACACACCTTTGTTTATTTTTTTATTATGTTCAGTTAGCCACCATATAGTACAAAATTGGTTTTTGATGTAGTGTTCAACGATTCATTAGTTAAGTATAACACCCAATGCTTATATCACTTCACTTCACTGAACTCCCATTATGCTCAAGAAAATGTCTCTAGTTCTTAAATACCTAATATGATATGATAATACAATATCAAGCTCAGATCAAAGATTCTGTAAATGACTGCTCTATATCCCATTCATAGCCCTATGACAGGGTTATGTCATTAGCTGAGGTGCTTAAAATTCTGATATTTAGATTCTTTCTTAGTTTAGAAGACACGTCACAGATTGGTAGCTTGTTGGGCAACTTCTAGCCAAGGATCTGTTTTTTTCTGTTAAGCAGAAAGTTTTAGAATATTTTAAAAACTTTAATGCCTCTGCAATGGCCACAGTCACCAAACTGTGGAAAGAACCAAGATGCCCTTCAACAGATGAATGGATAAAGAAGATATGATCCATATATACAATGGAATATGATGCCTCTATCAGAGAGGATGAATACCCAACTTTTGTATCAACATGGACAGGACTGGAGGAGATTATGCTGAGTGAAATAAGTCAAGCAGAGAGAGTCAATTATCATATGGTTTCACTTACTTGTGGAGCATTAGGAATAACATGGAAGACATTGGGAGATGGAGAGTTGAGGGAAATCAGTGAAGGAGAGATAGGAGAAGTGAGTTGGGGGAAATCAGAGAGGAAGAAAAACCATGAGAGACTGTGGAGTTTGAGAAAAAAACTGAGGGTTTTGGAGGGGGTGGGTAGGGGTGGGGTGAGCCTGGTGGTGGATATTATGGAGGGCACATATTGCATGGCGCACTGGGTGTGGTGCATAAACAATGAATTTTAGAACACTGAAAAAAAATTTTTTTAAATAATTTTTTTTTAATTTATAAAATGAATAGTAAATCCAATATAGTGACGGCTTTTGGGGAGAAGATGCCTTGCCTTTACACTATCTTTTTTTTAACCTGTAGAACAATCAGATATATTACTAATAAGAGTTATTAAAATTAAAAAAAAAAAACCTTAATGCCTTCTAGGGACACCTGAGTGGCTCGGTTGATTAAGGTTCTTGACTCTTGATTTCTATGCTCAGCACAGAACCTGTTATACCTCTCCCTCTGCTCCTCTCTCTCTCTCTCTCTCAAGTAAATAAATAAAATCTTAAAAAAAAAAAATTACTGCCCTTTGGATAGGGCACACACACTATGATTCACCATAGTTCCCACCAATTTCTCTTGTCTAAATCCCTTCCCATATTTTCTCCTTATTATCTGACTCATGAAATAGATTGTGCTACACCTAGTCAAAAACTTCAAACAACAAATTGAAGTGAAGTTGAGAAAGAATCTAAAAGTCAAAGGATTTGAGGAAGAAGAGGTAAGAATACACAGGAATAGCCAGAACATTATAACAACAACAAAAAAAAATCAAGAGAAATAACTGTCCTAAAGAATTATATAGCATTACCAGTGATGAGTTGTAAAGCTGAAGTTGAAATATACTGTTCTAAAGTAACAACAGTAAAAACAAGTTTCCATCTCCCATGCTAGAGAAAATTCTGAACTATCTTTCTATTCTATAAAAAAGATAAAATAAAATTGCTGTAATACAATTAGAAGTGATCAAAGAATATACAGTGATCAAAGAAACAATATAAACTAATTTGGTTCTTATCTAAGGCCTATATAGTTAATGAAGATACTTAGGTCTCAATTTTGCATGGGGTCGGCAACACAGGAAATGTTTCCCAAAGATAGAACAAGCCTAGACTGCATTTAAAGTCTTAATGAAAAAACTATTTTTGTGATTATGCTAACATTTGAATACATGAAAGTACTTCCCTTTATGGCTTAGCCATTTTCTCCCTTGACCTTTATGAAAGAAAACACCAAGTATTAACACTGGCAATTGATTCAGCTGTTTAGAAATGAAAATACGTCTTTTAGGAGAAACTGTCAGGTAGCCAAAGAAAAAAATGTTGTGCAATTACAGTTCTTTATTCTAAATGCCTTGGAAAATAACATTGTTTAATATTCTTTTGAATCTGAAAGTCTCATTAGTATTTCATTAAATCTCCCAATTTAAGGTGAAAGGGTATGTGATGCTAATAAGGAAAAAGAAGAAAAAAATATGCTTTACAAGGCATGGCAGCAGATTGAAGAAATAATTATGTGAAAATTTAATTAGCTGGAACCCAATTGCTAACAAAGGAATGATCAAGTTTAGTTAATTTTTCTATTAATAAAGTGAAGTCATTTCTTAGATTAGATTAATCACTGATGAAGAAAAATATTTAAATTTTAATTATACTGAGCTTCATGATAAAATACAGGGCTCATACTCTTAAGTTTTTACAGGTTTGAAAAATAAAGGGATTATCTATGTCCTATAGATATCTCATTCCATGAGAAAACCATGTGAAAGCAGGGCTCTTAAAAGGTCTCTGCTGCTGCAGGGAAAATTCCTGACTTTAAATAAAGATGATTATATTTTTTGAATGATAATACTTTCACTTTCTTTATGATCTACAAGTATTAGTAACTATTGGAATCCAAGAATATTAATTTTTGTTAATTCTTAAAAATATTTTATTTATTTATTTATTTGATAGAGAGAGAACATAAGCATAGGGAGTGAGCAGCAGGCAGAGTTAGAGGGAGAAGCAGGCTCCTCAGAGAGCCAGGAGCTCAATGCTGGGTTGCTTCCTAGGACCCTGGGATCATGACCTGAGCCGAAGGCAGATGCTTAACCAACTGAGCCACCCAGGTGCCTTGGTTTTTATTAATCTTTAAAGACATATATAATTAAAGTTACTGAATTTATTTTCATAAATATCCTGGAAATATTCAGGATGTTTATACTTTAATCAATAGCATGAAAATAAATACAGCTTGGATACAAATGCAGAATTAGATCTGCTAGAAATAAATGGAAACCTTTAAAGCAAGTGCATTTTCACTCTCATTTATTAGAGATTACAATCTGTCAATGTTTCAGCAGCTTGTCAATGATTCTCTTCTGCTGGTGAATAGAATTCCATTATCCCAGACTAAATACATACAATACAATATAATTAATTATAATTAATAAATAATTAATACAAATAAATACAATACAATATAGTACTAAATTACAACTCACTTGTAATTAGTTTGTTTTTTCTTGATATCCTCATTCAATCAGAACAGATAACTTCCCCAAACAATTTTGGGACAAGTACCACTTGCCTATATTTCACTAGCTAGGATTTCACTAGCTGATGTAGGCTTTAACTGACTTAGCCTAGAAGAAAATAAGGCTAAAGGCAAAAAGTTTTGAAACATTTATTAAACAAAACAAAACAATATACTGAATATCATTTACGATTCATTCATCTATCTATCAAAGACTAAAAGTTCTATGTAAGTTTTGGGAAAAGTACCAACTAGTATTATTAAGGATAGAAGATAGCTTATTATAAGGGAAAATATATTTTTTCCAAAAAAATCATTTTTAAATAACCCCAATCAAGTAAGTAAGAACAGTACTTGCCAGGAATGACTAATGACTCCTTTGGTGATAAAGACTCTGTGACAGAGGCCAGTACTAATGGCCCACTTCTGTCTCAAGAGCACATCCTGCCCAGACCATGAATAAGGGTTATTAAAATAGTTACAACACAAAAGGGAAGAGCAGACTCATCAACTCTAGAACATGTGCATCCCCAGGAAGCCAAATTGCAATGTAAAAGGTGCTCCTCACACATTAGTATTCCTATCTTTCTACACAGACACTGAAAATACTCACACAGAGCAGGCTTTGGAAACGCCCTCACCCCAGTGATTCACCCAAAGTGAAGGGATTATCTATGATACACAGGTACCTTATTCCATGAGAAAACTATGTGAAAGCAAGGAAGGTTTTTAGTGGAGGTATAATTTAATAACTGGAAGAGGAAAATAAACTTGACTATTTTCAAAAATGGATAGTCTAGCTTCTGCTACCTAGGGAAGGGAAAGTATTTTCATCATATGAGTCATGAGTTTTCTCTTCAAAAATACATTTTAAGAAGTTTTTTGATTGAAATAGGCAAGGTTTAATGCACAATCACAATGCACAATTTATGGAAAACATTGATAACTTGTTAAATTTCCCCCCATAATGAAGCAAACAAAACTATAAAAAGGGAAATAAGTACTTGGCATTCAAATGAGGGTACAACAATAGCAAAATATCTAGAAACAAGGAAGGCACCATACTGGAAATAGCCATTAAGAAATTACTCTTGTGGGGCACCTGGGCGGCTCAATCAGTTAAGCATCAGGATGATGGTTTGGGCTCAGGTCATGATCTCAGGGTTATGGATAGAGCCCCACGCCAGGCTCTGCACTCAGTGTAGAGTCTGTTTCAAATTCTCTTTACCTCTCCCTCCTGCTCATTCTCTCTCTCTCTTTCTCTCTCAAATGAATAAATAAATAAATAAATAAATAAATAAAGATTTTGTAAATCTTACAAAAAAATAAATTATTTTTCTGTAATGAGGAAGGACCAAAAGAGTCTGAGAACTGTAATGTTAAGTATTCGAATTTAGGTGGTATTTTTGCTCTTTTCTATGCTGTTGTCTCATTCCCAAACCTTGGGGTAGGGGGAGAGGCTTTTACATTGACACGGTTGCATGGAAAATAAAGGGAAAGGCATGAAAAGCAGGACCCAGAGGCTGTACAACAGTGAGCTAGAAACAGGATTAGGAAAAGGAGGTGACCAAAGATGACCGGCCTGTAGAGAGTCCTCAATAGAAAATTGGGAATGAGCTATTTTTATGGGTATTAATGTAAAAGGTAGCCCCGAAGGACTAGAATTCGTAGGATAGCCAGACATTGGTCTTTCCGTTACAACAGACATTACTTTATTCCCTAATGTTCTACTATTACTCTCCTTCTTGAGAAGTACAAGTTTTGTTTCACATGAGATTTGCATTTTTGTAAAAAAAAACACTTACATGAGTGTTCCTAGGATGTCTCAGCTGTGACTACACTGAGGAAGATTATAAATATGTGAAGTATATTTTTATTACTAATCATACAGAAGAATGATATTAAAATTGAATATTTAGCCCTATAGTATCACATTAGTAGTGATTATAGTAGTAATTAGTAGCTAAAGAATAATAAGATGGCTCAAAAGCAAAAGATCCATTAATAAACAAAATGATATCTGTCTTCCCATACCAGTTGCTCTTACCTCATTTTGAAATCAGTTTGAAGTTCAGGATTTATTTTTTATCTCTAGTCTAAAATGAGTGATCTTCAAATAAATTTTCTTCAAAGCAATATGGTATGTAACATAACAAACAAGCATCCACTTTGTCTTAATAATGAAGAATCGGTTATAATATAAACCTTTACATTCCACTGCATTTTACACTTATGTTGATCCAGTCTTTCATTTTATGAATTTCAGAGAAACAGATCATGTAACATTTCAATTTACTCTCACTGATAAAATGTTAACACAAGGTAGGAGATAGTATCTGGCTACGCCTTCATAACACTAAAATGATTTAGGAAGCAAGTATTATCAAATCTCAAAGGGAGCTACTTAACAAATCAGGACCTCTGTACATTTTCAAAAATTATTAACTGTATAGTATCTCTGATTAACTTCTTAAAATGTAATTAAAACTTAGAAAGAAGACCCAAAAAAGTGGGCAATATCCTCTCTTAATGTTATACCAGTACACAGTTAAGCAAACAACTCAAGGATTATTTACATCTCCAGGAGAATATACTTGTGTTTGATTTTGCCATGTCTATTTAATTATACTTAATTAAAGATGTTGTGAAATTACATGTTAACTCATAGATTTTTGTCCAGTATAAAAGATGGTTTTATTGGGACGCCTGGGTAGCTCAGTTGGTTAAGCAGCTGCCTTTGGCTCAGGTCATGATCCCAGCATCTTGGGATCCAGTCCCACATTGGGCTCCTTGCTCAGCAGGGGGCCTCTTCTCCCTCTGCCTCTGCCTGCCACTGTCTGCCTGTGCTCGCTACCGCTCTCTTTCTCTCTTTCTGACAAATAAACAAATAAAATCTTAAAAAAAAAAAAAAAGATGGTTTTATTGCCTTGGAATTCATGATGACCACCTTTGTGTGTATCTAACCTAGCAATCTTATTCCAACACTTTTTAATGCTTTTGCAAATGGACTACGTAATCCCAGTTTCCCAGCTCTTCTTGGTTTACACATTCTCTTTTTATCTGTCCCTATCTAACTAATGATTTGAATAAAATAGTTATCAATTTGTACTTGTATGAGGGTTACATTTTTAACTTTTTGGAAGTTATACTTTGTCAGTCCCTACAGATCATAGTCAAAGTTATTAGAAATGAAATCCACTATTGTAACAAAAATAAAGCAGCAGGGACAATGGATAATTTATTTTTAGGGGCATTTTAGGCAACTTCCTTTTGCTCCTTCAAAATATTTTTGTTTGTCCTATTCCCTCTCCTAGTGGAGTCTGTAAGATTAAAAAAAAAAAAAATGGAGGAGGAGGCACCTGGGTGGCTCAGTGGGTTAAATCCTCTGCCTTTGGCTCAGCTCATGATCCCAGGATCCTGGGATCAAGCCCCACATCGGGCTCTCTGCTTTCCCCTCTCTCTCTGCCTGCCTCTCTGCCTACTTGTGATCTCTATCTGTCAAATAAAAAAAATAAATAAAAATCTTATTAAAAAAAGGAGGATTTCAAAATTGTTTTTATCCTTCAAAAAATATATTCCATAATTTTAAACATACATTAATGGACATTATTAAATTTGTGAACTACATTTAGAGTACATATATAATTAGAATAGCCTATGAATCTGCTGATGAATTGTTGACAATAAGAACATTTCCATACTGAAACATTTTTTTATTAACATATAATGTATTATTAGCCCCAGGGGTACAGGTCTGGGAATCGCCAGGTTTACACACTTCACAGCACTCACCATAGCACATACCCTCCCCAATGTCCATAACCCAACCACCCTCTCCCTCCCCCCTCCCCCAGCCAACCCTCAATTTGTTTTGTTTCCAATGTTCAAAACAGGAGATATCTAATGGATAAAGCAGATATTACATAAGGAATTAGACAAATTAAATTATAACTGAGGAGGAATGCATGAAACCATGATAGTGATTATAGGAGAACTAAATATCAGAGAGAGCAATTGATATCTGAGAGAAGAGTAGAAAATAAAATTCATGAAAACACAAGACTTACTTAGTTTTCAAAACCTACCTTAAATTCATGTAAACCATAATTAAGTAAAAACAAATATATGCCATCAAATTTTCATCCAATAGAAATTATTTTAGTTGAAAATAAAACTAACCTGCCTACAATGAATTAAACAAATAATGGATTTTTCTCATACAAAGAGACACTCAGAGACAGAGACACTCAGAGACAGAAACCCAGGGATGATTACAGATGCTCAGTGATGCTTCCAGAAACACAGGACTGTTTTTTCTCTCTTCTCTCCTCCGTCAATACTTTAGTGACTTTTATACTCTTGTATATTAGCTCATGGTCACAAAACAGTTGCTGCTCTAGTTCTGAACATCAGTGTTCCAAAAAGAAAGGGGAAGGGGTAAATGGCTATGCTGTCCAGCAGACTGTTTACATCCTATTGGTCAAAACTGGGTACTATATCCATTCCCAGACCAACCATGGGCTAAGGAAACTGAGTTTATCAGGACTGGTTTGGATGAATTGTGATAATTCTCTGAATCACATTGCCTGAGTTCAAGGGACATATGCCAGTACCTGAAGAAATCAAGATTCAGGCAACAATGAAAGGGAAGTATAAGCTGTTTTGTCATTTCAGTAAAAAAAAAAAAAAAAATGTATTTGAATACCACCTGTCAACACTTTCCTTTAGAATAACACTTGAATTTTTAGCATTTCAGATTTTTGAATCAACATGTGTTTTTTTATTTTCTTCTGCTTTCCTGTTCATTTAGATTAGTTCTATATGTTTTATGTGTAAGAGAAAGTTAATTTATGGGAAATTTTTCAGAAAGACGTCATAAAAGGGGCATCTGGGTGGTGCAGTCGGTTAAGCGGCTGATTCTTGGTTTCAGCTCAGGCCGTGACCTTGGAGTCCTGGGATCAAGCCCTGTATTGGACTCTGAACTCAGAAAAGATTCTGCTTAGGACTCTTTCTCCCACTCGCTCTGCCCCTCTCCCTGTACCCTCTCTCTTTCTCAAATAAATGAATAAAATATTTAAAAAAAAGAAATCATAAAAAAGGTGGGTCTTTGGGTATGTTAAAGAAATATATAATTTATGTGTATTAGAAAAGCAGACAGACTAAATTGTAAGTAAAACAATTCGTAAAAGAAAAAAGGACTTGAAGAGATAACAGAAATGATAAGCCCTGTTAGCATCCGCAGACAAGGTAACCCATCACCCAGATTTTCTAGGTACCATTTATACCACCTGCCAAGTCGTAAAAATGAAGAGAGAGAGGGAGGGAAGAAAGAAAAGAGGTAGAGGAAGGAAGGAGAGAGGGAAAAATCATCTATAAAAAATGTCTGACTAATCAAAATTAGTAAGTATAGATTATAGATTTTGAGGACATTCTAGAAATTATTTTTGCTCAGTGTTTCGGATAGGGGTTACACTACCTTGCAGGCAGTATTGGATAGAGGGCATGAACTACTTATCAGTTAACAGGAGGAATAAGAAAGGAGGTGGAGAGGGGTGCCTGGGTGGTTCAGTGGGTTAAAGCCTCTGCCTTCGGCTCAGGTCATGATCCCAGGGTCCTGGGATGGAGCCCCACATCGGGCTCTCTGCTCAGCAGGGGGCCTGCTTCCTCCTCTCTCTCTGCCTGCATCTCTGCCTACTTGTGATCTCTGTCTGTCAAATAAATAATAAATAAAATCTTTTCTTTTTAATCTAAAAAAAAGAAAGAAAAGATGTGGAGAAATTTGAGGAAAGACCTCAAGAGAATGTTGTAGAATTGAACCAGTAATGAAGTATTAGAAATGCAAAATAAAAACATTAAATATACAGGGAGGAAATATGATTTTATTGTTTCATTCTGAATTAACTAGAATAGTGAAGAGAAAAGTTGGGAGCTATTACACAAATACATATATATGGTAACAATTGTGGCTATTCAGAGCAACATTTGAGGACTTAAGCCTTTCTTCAAAAGGTCAAAAGATTGCATAATGAGTACAATAACATAAACTTGGAAAAGCAGATGAAAAATATTGATTGCGTTCATTCTTCAACCAATAGATGGTTATGTGAGCTCGGTCTAATGTTTTGAGAAGATTCAAACAAACAAAAAAAATTCACTATTTATTGTAAATGTGAGCAAAGAGGCTCTCCCTAGTGATTTTTGTGCCCATCAAACTGAGTTCAAATTCCTTAGCAGTCAGATCCCTTCTGCCATAGCCTACCAGTGTGTTTCATGAAATACTGATCATACTCTTTAAAGAAAGTGTTGCTTGATAAAATACATAGGGGAAACATTTATTAGCATGTAAACTATAACATACATACTATATTCTCCTCTTAAAGAATAGTGACTCACATTAAAAAATTAAAAGCTCTGGGGTGCCTAGGTGGTTCAGTTGGTTAAGCGTCTACTTTTGGCATAGGTCATGATCTCAGAGTCCTTGGATCGAGTCCCCCATCTGGCTCCTTGCTTAGCGGAAGCCTGCTTCTCCCTCTGCCTGCTGCTCTCTCTCAAATAAATAAATAAAACCTTTTAAAAAATCTTTAAAAAAAAAACCCTAAGAGCTCTGAAAATTCCTGCCCCCCCAAAAAAAAACTTTAATTTGATTAACTTGTTCATTTGCTAAATTTCTAGGTCAATTACTTGCACCCAGAGCACTCTCTAATGTTACTCACTAGCATCCAAAGAAATTAATATGCAAGTTTAGGAAATTTTAGTCTTGCCTCAGGACATTTCTTAGCATTCTCTTAGAGCATCTTTCCATATACACTAATCTACAATCAAGGTGGAGAAGTAGATACTCTCCATATTTAGATTTCTTACTTCTGCTATTTTAATTTTATGCTCTTCTCTCTTTGTTGCATGCCCTACCCACACCTACCTTCTCTCTTAAGCTGCCTGCATATCACTAGCATTAAAAACTTTCACAAACTGTCCCCTAATAATCTGTCCTATAAAAATCTGAAATGTGGAAAATAGCTTTACATGAAAGGATGTTCAATATGTAACCTACATGATCAGGAAAACCTAAGACTACCTAAATGTCCCATAGAAGTGGGCTGGTTCAGTATTTAGAATATTTAAAATGATGAAATACACAGCCATTAACATTATAATAATTATATAGAAGTTTTAAAATATGGTACAACTTTAAATTACCTATGTTAATATAATATTAATTTCAAAAAGCAGCATACAAAATTATATGCATACTATTTTCTCAAATTTACAAGGTAAAACAAAGAAAAGTTAAAGTGAAATATACTCAAGTGCTAATTATGGTTTTATTTGGATGTGAAATCTTAGGTGTATTTTGTTCTAAACACCTGGATTTTTAAAACTTTTACAACATTGATTTTAAAACTAAAAATCAAAAAAAATTAAAAAACAGACAAACCATCATACATTCTTCAGAACCAAACCGATTTTCTTTGTTGTCAAGAAGACTCCTCTAATTCCCTCCAACAGATACCACTGCTTCTGCTTCCCAACTCCAGAGTGCTGTGGTGTGTATCTCCCATAGTACACCTCACAATCTACTTTGAACTAGAGATAACTGTATAATTGTATCACCCTTACTTATACCAAATTGCATTCTATTTTTTGTCTGCTGCAGTGCTGAAAAAACACCTCTTATAGACATTTAGGAAGTATTTGTTCAAAGCATAGATTATTTTCTGTCTGAAATTTATTCTCTTTTGTCAGTATGTTTTTAAAAGAAATTTTATAAAATCAACTGATATATAATTATAGGCATTCAAGAAACTGCTAGTGCCTCTTTTTCTTTGCCTCTGATACCCAAAGTACCTAAAACCCTGTGATACATTACTGATATCTTCCTAAGAAGATTTTCTAATAATTGAAACTGAAGGTTATAAACATGGAAAAAACATGGAGAAATTCACTGTGACTAATAAGCATGTCAACTGCAATTATATGTTCTCTTCATATTACTTAGTTATTTGACTGGCCTCTGACTTCATTATTCCTTCTAGGTCATCCCTCTGTATAATAAAGACCAAATGAAAAGGGGTGCCTTTGCTAACTAGGAAGAAGTAATACTCATTGCTTTCTGTGAGTTATTCATATTCTTATATTTTTCACTATATAGGTACTAGCATTAATAAATTTTTTAATTCAATTTAAAAATATTTTTTTAAAAGTACTGGTGATAATGTGAAGCAACTGGAACTCTCAGCTGTTTCTAGTAGAAACACAAAATGACACATCCAAGTGGAAAAACTGGTAGTTTCTTACAAATGAAACATACTTCTAGTGCTTCCCCAGGTCTTTCAGACTGAAGCACTCATTTGAAATATTCCCCACTGGTTATAATGCATGACACAAATTTAGGCATCACTATTATTTTCTGTTTTCAATCTTTTCTTATCCTGAGTATATCTCAATGTCTTCCACCTTGCAGGGAGGTTACTGATGGCAACAGCGTTAGGGTATCAAGAAGTGACAAGAACACAAGGAGTTTTACACTATCAACTATCACATAATGCATTTTACACAACCAGTTCACCCTCACCATTTTATTACCTGCCATCTTTTGTCTTGTTCCTTTTTCTATATTCTCTTTATTTTTCTCTTCATTTTGCCCTCTTCTTCCATATAAGTGAATGATTCTCAGTTCAAGGTATCCATCAGAATCACAGGTAGACATTTTTTTTTTTTTAAAAGAAATACCTGGGCTTGATTCAGAAGAATCCACCATGATTCTTCTGAACCAAAACCTATAATATATAGACTTTTTGCCTCTATGTTTCAGGAACCACCAGGGCACCTGGATGGCTCAGACAGTTAAGAGTCTGCCTTCAGCTCAGATCATGATCCCAGAGTCCTGGGATCGAGCCCCGTGCCAGGTTCCCTGCTCAGCGGGGAATCTGCTTCTCCCTCTTCCTCTCCTTCTGTCCCTCCACCCCCATTCGTTCTCTCTTTCTTTCTTTATTTCTCCCTCTCTCTCAAATAAATAAAGTATTAAAAAAAAAAAAAAGAAAGAAACTATCTATGATGCTGATGCACACCACTCCTTGAGGATACTGACTTAGAATTTGCTTAAGGAACCAAAGTTGAACCACTAGTACTACTTCATGCTGTAGATGTTGACTGCTAGACTGCAGAAACTACAAATCTGCTGTAAGTGTAACCGATTTATGCTTTACAATGCCTCTAAGTAAACCTCACATTAGATTGGGAAAGTGAAATACTACCAGGGTACATGAAAGCTGAATTAACAGTAGAGTACTCTTAATTTACTACCATTTATCAGCTCCTCATCAGCATATTCATCTGTTCCCTGGTACCCATTCCTATTGTCCATTTTAATCAGCTTTTTACCTTCATTTGGAATATTATCTGAAATATAGCAGATCCTCAATAATTCTTTTGTCTATGTGTGTATTGATTCTATACCTAGTTTATACTTATTTAGTTTTAACTATTTGGATATGGTCCATACTTCTTTTTAAGCATCCCCTAAGGAGGGATTCCACTCTCACCATTGTTATTTAGCATAGTACTGGAAGTCTTAGCCACAGTAATCAAACAACAAAAGGAAATAAAAAGTCATCTGAATCAGCAAGGAATAAGTCAAACTTCCACTATCGGCAGGTGATATGATACTCTATATAGAAAACCCAAAAGACTCCACCAAAAAAACCACTAGAACTAATAAATAAATTTATTTATTTATTAAATCATTGATTTATAAAAATCAATGTACAGAAATCTGTTGTCAAGCAGAGAGAGTCAATTATCATCTGGTTTCACTTACTTGTGGAGCATAAGGAATAACACAGAGGACATTGGGAGATAGAGAGAAGTGAGTTGGGAGAAATTGGAGGGGGAGACAAACCATGAAAGACTGTGGACTCTGAGAAACAAACTGAAGGATTTGGAGGTGAGGCAAGGAAAACAAAAGCAAGAATAAACTATATGGATTACATCAAAATAAAAAGCTTCTGCACAGCTAAGGAAGCAACTGATAAAACTCAAGGGCAACCTACAGAATGAGAGATGATATAAGCAAGTGACATATCTGATATGATTTCACTCACATGTGGAATTTAAGAAATAAAACAAACAATCAAAGGGAAGAAAAAGAAAGGAAGACAAACCAAGAAACAGACTCTTAACTATAGAGAACAAACTGATGGCTACCAGAGGGGAAGTGGTTGGGGGAGTGGGGGAAATAGGTGATGGGGATTAAGGAGGGCATTTGCTGTGAAGAGCACTGAGTCTTGTATGGAAGTGTTAAATCACTATACTGTACACCTGAAACTAATATTACCTTGTATGTTAGTTAACTGGAATTTAAATAAAAACTTAAAATAAATAAAATAAAATAAATATATCTAAACTTCCCCTAAATGATGTGTGTACAGCTAAAGCAAGTATATTCTAAAATGGGTTCTGGAGTAAAACAGTGTTCCCAGCTAACTATGACCAATGAAAGAGGTTGAGGGGTGCAGCCCTGAGAAGATATGCCACCTATCCATTCTACTACACAGAAGTACCTCCTACCCTTCCAACCAATGAATGACAAAATTAGTTTTCTATAATCTACAGTCTTTAAAATACCCTCTAGCTGCCAGTAATATTTAATTTAAATTTTAAACCACAAATATGAGTAACCTCAAATCACCAAAAATTCGAAGAAAATTAGCATTAAGAATGAATGAAATCTGACCAAGCTATTTACAAATTTCATACACAGGCAGGATAACTTCTGAAAAACACAGCTAATAATGGAAGCAGAAAAAAAAATAAGTAAATGTAATTAATACCCTCAGAGATATTCAAAAGGTATCAACAACAACGAAGATAGTTATGGGAACAAATAAGAAGCAGTTAGAATTGGTAGGGGGAAAAATGTTTGTCAAAATAAAATTAAGTGGGAAACAAGTAAATGAACCAACAAAACAGACTAAGGAGTAGACTAAACAAATGAATCAACTACTGAGACAAAGACTGACCCAAAACATTCTCCCAAAATTCAGAGCTAAAGCACAGATAAAAAGCAGGAGAAAAGAGACAAGATATAAAAAGGACAGAACAGGACATTGCAAAATATGTTGAGTAAAATATATGTATGCATTACATATATATATATATATGCACATACATAGATACATATACATCTGGAGATGAAGGCAGCAGTTACATGTGTATCTATATACAAGAAGATGTATCGATCCATATGTGTGCATACGTAACATACACCTACATATGTGTGTATATGTAATGCACATATATGTTTCTGTAGACATATTTTACCATATAATAGAAGCTTGTATAGTAGAACATAACACATTGAACCTTATATTTAATGTACAGGGAATGAAAATACATTTCAAACAGCTAGGGTCCATATCAAATAATTATGCATTTTTATGTCCTCCTTCCCAGTCCTCATCCCCCATCTCTCTGACACTAATTTGCTTTCTGTTGAGAAGTTTTGATACATAATAGCTGACAGAAAGTGTACCAAAAAGCCAAAGAGGTCTATTAATTAAAATATTAAAATGCAGGTTTTATTACACCACCATTTTCCCCAAGGAATTAGTTTAGAAACAGAAAGGATCAGTAAACAGATTGAGAGAAGTCCCTTCCATACCATTTTTATAGACTTCTTAAAAACTGTAGCAAACAAGGAGCACTGCATAACAACTTTGTTAACAGTGACCCAAAAACTATAGTCAAGGATGTCATGACATCAAAGGATTTGAAGAGAATAGTGTTTTCTCATATCTGATCACAGAAATACTTCTTCATACAGATTATGCTCGAGGCTAAGGGTAGGGACGAAGGCAGTAATACTGATGAATATGTTAAAACCAGCCAAAGCCACTATATTACCACAGTGTGATTTTCTTAAAATTTCTATTTTTAAAAATTTTATTTGTTTTTCAGAGAGAGAGAGGAAGAAAGCACAAGCGGGCATGGGGGAACAGCAGAGGGAGAGGGAAAAGCAGGCTCCCCACTGAGTAAGGATCTCGTTGTGGGACTTGATCCCAGGACCCTGGGATCATTACCTGAACCAAAAGCAGATGCTTAACTGACTGAGCCGCCCAGGTGTCCCTTAAAATTTCTTTCAAAAATAGTGTGGAAGAGGAGAACAAAAGAAGTGTTCTTGTAGTCTTGGATATATCCCACCACATCTTGTTGTGCCTACCCAAGCTTGCCAGTTAAAAACAGTAGCTGTGGGGCACCTGGGTGGCTCAGTGGGTTAAAGCCTCTGCCTTCAGCTCAGGTCATGATCCCAGGGTCCTGGGATCAAGTCCCACATCCGGCTCTCTGCTCAGCAGGGAGCCTGCTTCCTCCTCTCTCTCTGCCTGCCTCTCTGCCTGCTTGTGATCTCTGTCTGTCAAATAAATAAATAAAATCTTTAAACAAACAAACAAACAGTAGCTGTATCTTCTTAGCACATTACAGAACCCCTGTGCCAAGGGTCTGAGAATAACAGGAATATCTTATTACACTGTGATGGAAGGTAGAGACAGTACAACTGGCAAAGGCAAAGTCACACAGGGTGGAAGAGCTACAGACAGAGGATGATACAGTGTGATTTAACTCCCCCTCTACTGTTTAGGTTGAGTCCCCCTTTACTACATCCTAGAAATGTAATCTTGGACAAGTCACTTAAATTCACTATGCCTCAGTGTTCTCATCTATAAAGTGGATGTATTAAGGGGCCTTATTTATAGACATGCTTTTAGAGTTAAAGTACAGCATTTTTGTAAAATATTACTAACAAAAGTTCTCGGTGAATGTTAGCTGTTGATGATGATGGTGATGATGATGATGACAAGAATAACATAACCACACAGAGTAAGCATCCCACTCAGCTTACCAAACCAGGCCATCTTGATACTGCAGTGATTCCAGCTAGGTTTAGAGGCACAGCCTCTAATGATAGGGGGTTGAATTTTCTTTGCTATCACTACATTTTATTTATTTGGCCCTATTAGCTTAAAAATCCCTAAATCTATTAGAGAACAACTATAGATTGCATTAAACACATGAATTTCCCTAATTGGGCTAAATGGAATATTACAATAAGTAGCCTAATTCTTAGCTAATTATCATGATTAACAACCTAACTTTGAAAAGTTCTCTTGAGCAGTTAATCTGCTTGTGGAACTATTCTTATACCATGGGGGTTACTCTAAAAGAAGCACTACACTGAATGATGCTCTAAGATTTAACCTAATGCACCCACCAGGAATGACTTCAGAACATTTATCTTTTTTCTTATTTTTTTAATTACTAAAGCAAGAACATCTGAGGAAATTCATGGCCCTCCACATTTATCTTGCCTCCAGATAAATTAGAGAGGATACAGTTTTATTTGCTAGCTCCTTTGCTAAGTATTACTTGAAAAACTTCAGCTCATGTGAACAATTGGGTGTAAATCTATTAGCCTTCTTGATCAAGGAAAACAAACAGATGTTTCTAGAGTCAATAAACCAAATCACAGTTTTAATAGAGAGAGTAGAGGAGGACAAAGTAATACTTGAAAAAAAAGACCCATAATAAAACAATAAACAAAGAAAACTTGGTATTTAAATGAGACAGTGAAAGGAGGAAATGAGAAGAGGGAGATATCACAGCTTCAAAGATGCTAAAGCGGGGGCATCTGGGTACATCAGGCAAAGTTGAGGTAGGAAGGGAGTTATGGAGAACTAACTTTGTGCTTATAAACAGTGTCCTATTTATTAAAAACAAAAACAAAACAAACAAAAAAAAACTCTCACTAAATGGCAACTATTACTAATTGTAATGATACGTAGTAGTTTTTTTTAATCTCCAAAAATTCTTTGATACTTCTCCCTTCAAAAGATAGAGCCTGCTTACCCTCCCCTCAAGTGTGGGTTAGACTTAGTCCATTTCTCCTAACGATAAATAGGATAAGCTGGATGTGCGCAACTGCTGAGACTAGGTCATGATAGCCATCTCTATGACTTTGTGGCTTCCTTGGTGGTTTCTTTGGAACACTCACTCTGGGCAAAGTAAACTACCATGTTGTGAGTAGCACTGTGGAATGGCCCATATAACCAGGAAGTGGGGCCAGTTTCCAATAGCCAATGAGGAATTGAGCTTTAGCTCAATGGTCACATGAGTGGTTCTTCTTGAAAGTGAAACAACAATGAAGTATTAATTCAAACAAACATAGTACTGAAATTTTAGAATTCCTGGAATATCAGAATAACCCTGAAAGCATTGCTGCCTAGAAATCTGAGAATAATACATATATAAAAATAGAACATAGATGCTTAAAGAATGCTACTTTTTTCCTTACAAGTAGAATCTCAGCTTAGTGAACAAGATGTGGATGGATAGAAGGGTCTGGGACTTAAGGTGAGTAACAAAAAAAAATGATGTATTTTTCTTCACTTTGTCCAAATTCCCATTCTACATTGCTTGATAAAGAAAACCTACATTGCTTTGATAAAAAAGAAAAAGCATAAGAATTTTTTAAATAATAATAATGCTAAAGTTTTAAGGTAAGATAAAAGTACAGGTCACCCAATCCTATCTTTGCAGAAATTTTCTTCTACAGTATTCCTGACATATTATGACTATTTCTTCCATAATTCACTAATGGAGAATTTGTTGAATTATTTTTTTAAAGCCTGCTAAAATTTAGAAACTCCAATTACTAGATTCTTGGTAGTTTAGAATATTCTTTTCCTCTTGAACACACTCCTGAAATATGGTTCAAAATAGAACAAATCTAGCATGAAAATCCTTCAAATTTTGAACAGTTAATATGTCATCTTTTAAGTCTAGCAGAGACATGTGAACAGGAAACCCTGAAATGCTTGACGCACACAATCCTAAGTGGGAGAACAGAATGAAAGAGTTATAAATGTGTATGCATTCTGATGTGCAGTGGAGGACTAAATGCTAAGGATAAAAATTCATGACATTAGACCAAATTTCCTGTCTTTTGCTCCTAGCTCTCAGCCCAAATTATACATAAATACCCAACATTGAACTATTGAAGGAATGCATTCTCTTCTGTACTCTTTTCCCTGAACCTGTAATGATACAGGTCAAGACTTATAAAGATAAGTGAGAGTAATATATTTTGACAAGAGAATAAGTTCTTAACTCTATAACCAACTCCACTTTCAGGTTCTTAAGAATGATTATGGACAACCTTTAGTGCTATAATTATAATAAAAATGATTAAATGACCCCTGGTCATATCATCAGTAAGTATCTTGAATTAACTCATAAAATGATATCCTAAAATATATAATAGGATGAGTGACCAGTGAGAAATTTTTGGAATTAAATCACCATATTATTTCATTTGCATAGAATCTGTTCTTTAAAAAAAAAAAAAGAGGCAACAACTTACATGACAAGCTTGATTAGTTCACAAAGAACAAAGTCAGTACTAATTTTAGTAAAACCTAATTTTAATCAAGCTGTATCATTTTCATTCATCATCTTTTGGCTCTAATCACTGTCTTCACTTGACTGCTGAACAAAAATGACTGCTAGTTTTTGAAGGTTAATATATAGAGTTATTATACTACACTTATAACCTTTGCTGCAAAACATCACAAATTCCTTACAATGCTTAAATATTATTCCTGGAACTACAGGTGAATCCACCTGTGTATTTGTGTTTATAAAGACATCACACACACACACACACACACACACACACACACACACACACGTTGACAAGGGAGTATATGAAGTCACAGGTCCATATAACGCCTTATGATGACAGGGGATTACATGATGACAAGAATTCAAGCACAGAAATATTCATGTCAATGAATGATAACCAATAACCAAAAATATACAAATTCCTGTCTCTGATATCCTGAAGATTAGAAATACTATTCCTATACCACAAACTCACCCATGGCCTATATGCAGCTATCAGCTGTTTTACAGATTCTTTGATAATAATGTATTTAATATGTGGTTATTCCTTTCACCCACGAACAATATCTTAACATACTGAATAAAAAAAATCCATACCTTGAATGATATCATAATAAAAATATTTTCTAATGTCTTAGATTCAATTGTGGTAATAAAATAATTTGTCCTTTGCTTGGCTGATCAAGGAGTATTAAAGTTTGAAAACCCTTATATATATACAACTCTAGCTGTATCTTTAATTTCAGTGCAAAATGCAATAGTTAATAAGTATACATGCTTACAGACAGAAACATATCCACTTATACTGTATTATGGCCCAGTTTATATAACATTTTGCATAGTTAACACGAGACTCAGCACTGTAACTATCTTTGTCATGTCCTTCTCATCTCCTACCTCTGCAAAAATATTCAGAGATCCAGTTCTGCTTAAGAAATAATGCTGGAATTATACAGGGAGTTTTTAAGCACCTATAACACATTCTTGGATTCAGAATCATTACTGGACTCAGAATCATTGACATAGTATTTGGTACTTAACAGCATCCTTGTGATTGTCAAATACATGAACAGAGGATATCAGCAAGTCTCCTCTCTGGCTCTTAGTTCAGGGTATAGCTGTCACAGCTGCTCATTTCTGCTTACTTCTAAAGCAACACACCTACTGTACAGAGGTTACTGATAACCAGATCCCAGTCTTGCTCATTTATTCCTGAATTGCCGTCTTATTAATGTGCCCAAAGACCTAATCTCTCAGGGTCTGAGATTTTCTCAATACCCCACCCAAATCCCCAGAGCTTTCCTTAGTTATAGCTTAGGGTCTAGGATTTGCCACACACCATAATCTGTTTGCATGGCTGCCTGCCTAATTCTTCTATTCGTATCCATCTTGCATTCAGGAGGGCCTGGCTCTGTTTACCTCTGATAACACACCATTATCCTGGACTGCAGGGCCAACAATGGAACAAGACAAATATCTATGGATGATGTCCATGCCTTTAAAAACCAAGCCTTGGGGCGCCTGGGTGGCTCAGTGGGTTAAAGCCTCTGCCTTCAGCTCAGGTCATGATCTCAGGGTCCTGGGATCGAGCCCCGCATCGGGCTCTCTGCTCAGCAGGGAGCCTGCTTCCTCCTCTCTTTCTCTGCTTGCCTCTCTGCCTACTTGTGATCTCTGTCTGTCAAATAAATAAATAAAATCTTTAAAAAAATAAAAAATAAAAAATAAAAAAAAATAAAAACCAAGCCTTCATCAGGGAAATTCAAATCAAAACCACACTGAGATACCACCTTATACCAGTTAGAATGGCAAAGATTAACAAGACAGGAAACAACAAATTTTGGAGAGGATGTGGAGAAAGGGGAACTCTCTTACACTGCTGGTGGGAATGCAAGTTGGTGCAGCCACTTTGGAAAATAGTGTGGAGATTCCTCAAAAAATTAAAAATAGAACTACTCTATGACTCAGCAATTGCACTACTGGGTATTTATGCCACAGATACAGATGTAATGATAAGAAGGGCCATATGCACCCCAATGTTCATAACAACAATATCCACAACAGCCAAACTGTGGAAAGAGCCAAGATGCCCTTCAACAGATGAATGGATAAAGAAGATGTGGTCCATATATACAACGGAATATTACTCAGCCATCAGAAAGGATGAATACCCAACTTTTGCATCAACATGGATGGGACTGGAGGAGATTATATTGAGTAAATAAGTCAAGCAGAGAAAGTCCATTATCATATGGTTTCACTTACTTTTGGAGCATAAAGAATAACAAGGAGGACATTAGGAGAAGAGAAGGAAAGGTGGGTTGGGGGAATTTGGAGGGGGAGACAAACCATGAGAGACTGTGGACTCTGAGAAACAAACTGAGGGTTTTGGAGGGGATGAGGTGGGGGGTTAGATGAGCCGGGTGGTGAGTATTAAGGAGGGCACATATCTCATGGAGCACTGGGTGTGGGTGCATAAACAATGAATCTTGGAACACTGCAAATAATAATAATCATTATTATTATTATTTAAAAAACAAAATAATAAAAACCAGGCCTTGAGCAGACCGACTCCATAATAGGCTTCAAACTTTGCATCTGATCATTCTTAGCTGTCCCTTTTTCTCTACAACTCCGCCAGCCTAGTAGAGTAGACCCGGAGATACTACTGTCCTGATCAATTCAATCTGTAGAAAAATGTCTCCTTTATTTTATATATTTGGAAATTGAAACAAGTAAATAATTTGTTGGAATCTAAGGAAGGATTTACTAATACAACTGTCATCATCAAAAAAAGAAAACAGAATCATAAAATGTAGATATCATCTCTATAAAGTCATTTTATAAACATCTTAATTTACAAGAAAGCCATGTTTTCCTTATAATTTAGTTACCACATAGATACTATGAACTGAAATTCAAATCAGATGGCAAATTATTTCTGAAATATTTTTTAAATGAGAATTTATGCTTTACCCATCTTAAATGTTTACTTCTGGAATGTCTCTATCAATTGAGTTCTATTAAGATGAAGCAGAGAATCCCTGAGAAACTCACACTGAAGTTGTCTCCTACCTAAAATTACCATGAAAGACAAAAATTAACTTCTGGGTGCTACCGAATGGTTTGAAAATCTGAAGTTATTAATATCTGGATAAACCACAGAAAAGATATTTAATCTGATATGCTTCTAACACCTTTTCTAAAGTCTTTAAATGTATGCACAAGCTGAATAAACTATACAAGAACTATTTATGGCACATGCCTACAAAAACATAATACAATTCACATGTATCTTTTCTATAATTAATTTTGCCAGAAATTCTAAGTGAAATGAACAAGAGATGACCATGAAAACAATAAAAATCTTTAATCCATTACCTTGCTTTAGTCAGTAAAAGTAATTTATTGACACATTGTGATAGTCATAATAAATGACAAAAACAGGGTTTCAGCCTACTTTTCCTTTTTCCCTTGACAAAATGTATAATATTAATACACTTCAAAGGGGAACAGTCAAAGATAAAGATGATGAAATTTTACAATGGATTTATTTGGAATAAGCTTTTTCAAGATATGCCCTGGTATTAGAACTAATTCTCCTTAATCTCTTAAATCCACAAAAATATACAATGAAAATGATGTGATTTGGGGGCCCTATAAGATGTTAAATCAAAGGCAGACACAGAATTTTTTAAAAGATTTTTAACATTGGATAAAATGGGAAAGGTTTCCACTTAAACTACCCTTACCAGAATCCTTCTTTACCCCAGAAACCAAATTTCAATTCAGCAGTGTTTCTGAGTTACACAGAGTCTAACAATCTTTGCTGGGACCTAATCAAGAGTAAAAATGTCATTTTATACCAACATAAGTTTTATTACAGCTTAAATCAAGTTGAGGTATCCATGCCTTTGCAGCACCCTATTCTGTTTTTCCTGCTATAATTTGCTCTAATTTCCCTTCCTTCACACTGCTTTCTCCTCAGTTGCCTTCAATAAGACTTTCCTTAAAACTCCTCTTCTACACCTTTCTTTCTCTCAGTTCACTCTCTCCTCATGTGTCCAATTTCTAAGAATGTGTTCTTGGTTATATCCAGCTTAGTTCCTGTCTTTCACATATGAAGACTGTGGAAAGAATCCCTATTTCCCCATATCTCAAATTCCAAATCTTAGATGGTGTTACAGAACAAAAATATACAAAACCATCAACTCACTTTTCAGAACACTGCATTTTATTAGTTCATATTCACATTAGTTCATGCTAGTTTCTAATGTTTTAGGCACATAACAAGCGTACCTATACTTCAGGAAAATTCTTGAACCCAACCTAAAACTTAGTCCTAATATTTTTCTCCTTCCATGATAAATGCTGAGATCTAGAACATCCTGAGATAAAATTTAAGTTATAGTTTACTTCCCAAGTTCTAGTTTTTAACTTCTTTGCTGCTCTGCTTTATCCACCAAAGCTACAGAAAATTAGAAAGAAACTACAAGAAACCCAATTACATGCAGTATCTAGTATTAAAAAATGAATTCATTCTTGGGGCTCCTGGGTGGCTTAGTTGGTTCAGCATCCAACTCTCAATCTCAGGTCAGGTTTTGATCTCAGGGTTGTAAGTTTGAGCCCCATGTTGGGCTCCATGCCAGGAAACCATCAAAATCCTAGAGGAGAATACAGGCAGTAAGTTCTTTGACCTTGGCCATAGCAACTTCTTTCTAGATATGCCTCTGAAGGCAAGGGAAACAAAAAGCAAAAATGAACTACTGGGACTTCATCAAGATAAAAAGATTCTGCATAGGGAAGGACACAATCAACAAAACTATAAGGTAGCCTACAGAATGGAGAAGATATTTGCAAATGACATAGCTGATAAAGGTTTAGCATCCAAAATCTATAAAGAACTTATCAAACTCAACACCCTCCCCAAAAAGATAACAATCCAGTTAAGAAATGGGCAGAAAACATGAATGGACACTTTTTCAAAGATATCCAGCTGTATTACAGAGACATGAAAAGATGCTCAGCATGACTCATCATCAGGGAAATACAAATCAAAACCACAATGAGATACCACCTCTACCTATCAGATGGCTAAAATTAACAATATTAGAAACAATAGGTGTTGGCAAGAATGCAGAGAAAGGGGAACCCTCTTGCACTGTTGGTGGGAATGTAAACTGGTGCAGCCACTCTGCAGAATAGTATGGAGGTTCATTAAAAAGTTAAATATAGAACTACCCTATGAACCAGCAATTGCACTACTAGGTATTTACCCAAAGGATACAAAAATACAGATTTGAAGGGGTATATCCACGTTGATGATTATAGCAGCATTATCAACAACAGCCAAACTATGGGAGAAAGACCAAATGTCCATCAACTGATGAATGGATAAAGAAGAGGTGGTATATATATACAATGGAGCACTATTCAGCCATCAAAAAGAATGAAATCTTGCCATTTGCAAAACATAGATAGAGCCAGAATGTTAAGTGAAATAAGTCAGTCAAAGAAAAAAAAATACCATATGATCTCACTCACATATAAAATTTAAGAAGGAAAAGACATTTTAAAAAGAGGAAAACAGATGAACATATGGGAAGGGTAGAAAAGAAGAGACAGAAACAAACCATGGGAGTCTCATAATGACAAACAAGCTAAAGGCTAATGGAGGGAGATTGGGGGGGGGGATGGGCCGGATGGGTAATGGGTATTAAAGACGGCACTTGTGATGAGCACTGGGTGTTGTATGTAAGTGAAAAATCACTGAATGCTTTTTTTTAAGATTTTATTTATTTATTTGACAGGGAGAGATGGTGAGAGAGGGAATACAAGCAGAGGTAGTAGGACAGGGAGAAGCAGGCTTCCCACTGAGCTGGAAGCCTGAGGTGGGACTTGAGCCCAGGACCCTGGGATCATGACCTGAGCCAAAGACAGATGCTTAAGGACTGAGCCACCCACACACCACAAATTACTGAATTCTACCCAAAAACCAATATTTCACTGTATGTTTACTAAGCAAAATTTAAATAAATTTTTTAAAAGGTTGTTCTCAAACATTTTTATTCCATGCTTCCTACAAAAAGCATTTAAAGCTCATTGTCCTAAAATATTTTCATTACCTTAACACATTTCCTACCTGATAATATAAACAGAAACATTATTATAAAAATGCTTATAGGAAAATTAGACAGCTGAACCAATATAACAGAAGGCTTAGAAAGCATTAAGGAATTGTTCACACTATTGACCAAACCTTATAAATTAATTTATATTAAAGTCACAAACTCATATGGAGAAAACATACATACCAATATATCATATGAATGCATACCAAAGCTTTATTTATGGCATATAAGATGGTAATAATACTTAGAACAATTTTTAAGTATTTCTTTAAAAATCATTTTAACACTCAAATCATTTTTTTTAAGATTTATTTACTTTAGAGTGAGCAAGTGAAAGCAGGAGGAGGGGCAGAGGGAGAGGGAGAAAGCAGATGCCCCCACGGAACACAGAGGCAAAGCCAGTCTCATTCTAGAACGTGAGATCATAACCTGAGCCTAAATCAAGAGTCAGATGCTTAACCTACTGAGCTACCCAGGCACCCAACACACAAATCATTTTTAATACTCATCATTTGAAATATCCATACAATTGAATAAATTATGAAATTTCTCCCAAATAATTAGTTCAGATTTTTGTGAAAAGATAATAAAATACATTTTCTTTACTTCAATATAGAAACTTTGAAAAATGCTTTATCAAATACCATGCACCCTGGTCTAAAAATATATTATGGCACAATAAAACATAACTGAGAAATATTTTAAAGGATTATTAATATTCCAGCTGAAAAATACATTTAAGTATAGACTACTTAAAAACATAATCAATTCTGGGGAGGAGTCAAGATGGCAGAGAAGTAGGAGGCTGAGACGACATCAGCCAGCAGGAGATCAGCTAGATAGCCTATCAAACCATTCCGAACACCTACAAATCCAACAGGAGATCGAAGAAAAGAAAAACAATTCTAGAAACAGAAAATCGACCACTTTCGGAAAGGTAGGACCAGTGGAGAAGTGAATCCAACGCGACGGGAAGATAGACCCCAGGGGGAGGGGCCGGCTCCCGGCAAGCAGCGGAGCGCAGAATCAGAACTTTTAAAAGTCAGCTCCACGGAGGGACATCACTCCAGAGGCTAAACTGGGGTGGAGACTTCACGGGGACAACGTGGACTCAGGTCCCACGGGGTCACAGAAGGATCGGGGGTGTCTGAGTGTCGCAGAGCTCACAGGTATTAGAGCGGGGAAGTCGGCTGCGGAAACAGAGCCGAGATTTCCTAGTGGTCTGTGACACGGACCGGTGCTCTGTGGCACTGGCCGGTGCTCTGTGCGAGGGGTCCCCACAAGATCCGGGGAGACTCCGAACCGGGAGAGCTCAGGGATCTACGGGGTTCGGAGACTCCAGGTGGGACTCTGCCAGAGACAGAGACGCTTGATCACAGGCTGGGTGAGCTCGGAGCGCTCGCAGAAGCCAGTGAGACTGGACTGATGACGCACGATTTTCTCTGAGCGCGGACTCCGGGCGCGCGCGGTCTGCGGGCGCGCGGTGTCTGCGGGCGTGCGCGGTCTCTGGCGCAAACGTGGGCTAGGGAGACTGGAGGGATTAAACGCTTTTCTCTGAAGGCGCACTGAAGACTGGGGCCCCTAGCTCTCGGCTCCTCTGAACCGGAGATTGGGAGGCCGCCATTGTCATTCCCGTCCTCCGGAACTCTACAGAAAGCACGTTCAGGGAACAAAAGCTCCTGAAAGCAAACCTGAGAGGATTACTTAGCCCGGCCCCTGGTAAGGGCGGTGCAACTCCGCCTGGGGCAAAGACACCTGAGAATCACTACAACAGGCCCCTCCTCCAGAAGATCAAAGAAATACAGCCAAGACCAAGTTCACTTAACAAGGAGAACAGCGGATTCTTATCTGGACAAAATGACAAGGC
>RCUC01136538.1:0-49141 GCA_003697995.1 Taxidea taxus jeffersonii
TTGCAGGCCACGGGTGAACTAGGAAGGAGGCTGGAAGACTCGCACTCCTCCCTGACACGGAAGTCCCCAGGCCTGGGAAGGCCTCCAGTACCTCCCACACCACTGCCCCCAGTACTACATTGGACTGCGGTCCGGGACACGGAGCCCACGGAGGCCAAGTCCGAGGGTGAGTGGGCTGGGATTGGGTGCCTGTGGCTCGATGGGGATGGGTCGGTGCTGGGCCCCACAGGGAGAAGCCCCCACAGGCTGGTGTGGGGCCGGGAGCGACGACTTGGCTCGGAGCACCCACGGGGTGGACAGCATTCGGGGAGACTTCCCAGTGAGGGTTCCTTCCTGGCTGTGGCTTCTCTGGGAGGTCCTGGGCTGTGCTCTGTCTCTGCAAAGCCACAGGGAAAGGCAAGCACGGGGGTGAGCTATTCTCCTCTCACAGCGACTCGAGCTGAGGAACCAGACCCAGTCCCACCGTCAACAACTCCGGAGGGGGAGACAGTGACTCAAGTGACTTCGGCAGGAGACCTGGAGCCGACAGGGGACCTGGCACCTGCCCACGGAGATGTTGATGCTGTCCAGGAAGAGCTGGCTCCTGCTCCTGCCTCCACCGCTGCTCCTGTCGCTCCTCCTTCTCCTGCCCCTGCCAGAGCTACTCCCATTTCCCCTGCCCCTGCCTGTGCTCCTGTTCTGGCCCCTGGCCCAGATCCTCCCTTGGCCCCAGCCCTTCCCCGGCCCCTCCCTGAGCCCCGGTTCCTGCCCCAGACCCAGCTCCTGCCCTTGACCCTGCACGGGCCATGAAAACTGCACTTGCCCCAGCTCCTGCTCCTGCCCCTGTCCCTTCTCCTTTCCCTGCCAGAGCCACTGCCCCTGCCCCGGCCCCTGCAACTGCCCCAGACCCAAGTCCAACCCCTGGTCCTGCCCCTTCCCCTGCCCCTGCCAGGATGGTTTCCCCTTCCCCTGCCTGTGCCCCTGTTCCTGCCCCAGACCCAGACCCTGTCCCTGCTTCTTCCCCTTCATCTGTCCCCTTCCCTTCCCACGCCCCTGCCAGGACCACTTCCCCTTCCCCTCCCTGTGCCCCTGTTCCTGCCCCAGAACCAGCTCCTGCCCTTGACCCTGCAGGGGCCATCACCACTGCACTTGCCCCAGCTCCTGCTCCTGCCCCTGTCCCTTCTCCTTTCCCTGCCAGAGCCACTGCCCCTGCACCTGCCCCAGACCCAAGTCCTACCCCTGGTCCTGCCCCTTCCCTTGCCCCTTCCCATGCCCCTGCCAGGATGGCTTCCCCTTCCCCTGCCTGTGCCCCTGTGCCTGCCCCAGACCCAAACCCAAACCCTCCCCCTGCTTCTTCACCTTCAACTGCCCTCTTCCCTCCCCCTGCCCCTGCCAGAACCACTGCCCCTTCCCCTGCCTGTGCCCCTGTTCTCACCCCAGACCCAGCTCCTACCCCTTGCTCCTGCTCCTATCCCTGCCGTTGCCTGTGCTCCTGTTCCTGTCTCTGAGCCAGCTCCTCCTCTAGATCCTGTACCATCCATTATGACTGACCCTGTCCCCGCCTCTATCCCAAACTCTGCCACTACACCTGCTCTTGCGGGGCTCCAAGGTTTCCATGTAAAATTACCCTCATTTCCATCCCCCGACCCCGACATCCCCCCAGAATGTTTCATTCCCTCCCCCTATGTTCTTTCTCTCTGTTACATGTTCACTGTTATACTAGCTTCCCATATCCTGTATGCTGTCTATTATTTATTTTAAATAAAATTACTTGGTTTCACTTGAATGCATCATGAGCATGAATTACATTCCCAACGCTGTGCCTCCACACCACAGAACATCGCTGCAGGATATCTCCTTTCTCAAAGGAGACCCTGAGTCCAAGCCCTTCCTGCCCATTGCTCCCCCAGCCTGGCCCCTCGCGATCCCTAAGCTGCTTTCTCTTTCTGTTCCTGCACGTGCTCTGGAGGTTTCTGTAAGTGGAACCACTCAATAGATGCCTTGGTGTCTGTCCACCTCTTTTCAAAAGGCACTCCTTTTTTTTTCTCTGTTTGACATAGAATTTCCCTTACTTGATGTTGAAATGCCCAACGGATTAGAGATGAGATGTAAACATCGGGACCCCTTTAGGAATTAGGGGCACAATTCGGGGCCAAGACCCCTGTTCCTGCTGGGACACCACAGTCTGACCCCAGACGGGACATGGCTGTTTCCTCCTGTGGCCCACACGGAAACAGGGAAATGCAGAAAGCTGGAAGACACACCGCAGAGGGCAAAAGCATCGCTCACAACCCGAGGCCAGAGAAAGGTTTCCCATGGTTCTGCTTCTGTCCATGCTCCAAGTCTCTGAGTCCCACAGAGACAGAGACCAAACACGTGCGAGTTCAAAGGGGAGGACGGGCACGCAGGGAGTACGTGTCAGGAGACACAGGAGCTCCCGGGGAAGGACTCAGGCAGGCAAAGGAAACCCTGGGGAGGCAGCGCTGGTCACCCTCAGACCGGCAGGTGTCTGGTCTGGGGACCAGCAGCCCTGGGGAGAACATGAGGAAGCAGAGCTCCAATGCAGGTCCCCTGCAGAGAAGGGTGACAGGCACCCATGTCTGGGACAACAGTGACCAGCACCCATCCCAGGCCACAGGTGCACCTATCACCTAGCCGGGTTCAGCCTGGGACTCACCCCCAGAAACTCTGGCTTGGTCGTTCACAGATGTGTTTTCAGTAGAATGTGGCACAGCAGTGGTGGAGACACCAGGGAATGGAACAACGTTAATGCCAAGGAGATGGATGGGATCCTCGGTCCCAGTCCTCATGACAGAATGTCCTGTAGCTACTGTCTCAGTGTTGTCTGGGGCACAGGATCGGGGTGGCCCCTCCTGAGACCCCACTCCTGCCACCCTGCTCCTGGGAACATTCAGAATTGTCTGAGGAGGAGGTGGAGAGGGTCCAGGATGACAGAGGGCCAAGGAGAAGGAAGGTCAGCACTGGGAGCACAGATGGACGTGCCCCGAGCCACCATCCAGGGCCTGCGCTGTGATTCCCTCAGACCTCACCCAAAATAATGGTTCCTAATGTATAGACTGGCAGCTGTGGTTTCACTCCCTCCCTCCCTCCCTCATTGATTCACTCCATCATTCATTCCCCCCTCTCTCCTTCCCCTCTACCCCTCCCTTCCCTCCCTGACTCCATCCCCCTCCCTCCCTGCCTCCTTCTCTGCCGCTCTCCCTCCCCTCTCATCCTCCTCCTTCCCTCACTCCCATCCTCCCTTCCTCCCTCCCATCCTCTCTTTCCTCCTCCCTCTCTCTTTCCCTCTCTCCCATCCTCCCTCATGCCCGCCCTCATTCAGCGGAGGATCTGGAGACCCTGTTCTGTACTGAGCACTGGGGCTTCATCAGTGAGCACCCCTCAACCCATGTGGTCACATCCACTGTGGGAGGTGACAGGGGGTAGTCCTCAGGGCTCGCAGTGGTGATGAAAACCAGGAATCTGCTCCTGAAAACAGAGGCCCATTTCACAAGGAAAAGAATGGAAAGACACATGCTTAGCACTTCCTCAAGAAAAATCTAGTCCTGAAAAATGATGAAAAGTAAATACATCCTAGACCTCATGCGATGTGAGTTCTAATGGCCCATACACACTGATTCCTAGAAGCAACAAAGAGTAAATCATTCAACGTTGACTGGGGGTTTGTGACACAACTTTTCGGACCAAATGACAGCATTTCAGCCAACATCTCCAGGGCCTCTGAGTTACCCAAAGGTCTCTGTGATTCTCTGACTCTTCATCAACCTCCTGGGGAAGCTCAGTCCTATTGCCTTCCTTGTCTCCTGCCTCTTCTGGGACACTTCCATGGACTCCTACCCCCCACCAGGGCCTCCCCCACCAGGACTCCCCATGCCCTGTGGCCTGGCGTCCAGATCCTGTGCTGGGTCCCTTGAGCCCGGTGCTTTGTGCAAGGCCTGTGCTCCCTCTGGGGACACTTGGCATCTCCCACGTAGTGGCCTGCATCTTCCTGCACTGGGTCTCCTCTGACGAGTCTGTGAGGCCAGCCTATGCCCATGTCATGGGCCTGGAAGCACGAGTCCAGAAGGTCCAGATGACCTGCTCCCAATCCCTGCCTGTGGAGACTGGGCCAAGAATGGTTCCTGAGCAGAGGACGACGTGGACCTAGGGAGCCTGAGGGAGGATGCAGCACAGTGAGCCCATAGGAGGGTGAGCACGGTGGGGGCCTGGCGCTCAAGCCTACTGAAAGACCACACCCCACCCACAGTGGCTCTATCCCCAGGGCTAGAGATCATCGGGGTATCTACCCTCCCGTGCTGCAGGCTGACAGTGACTGGCAGGGGAGGAGGCACCACTGGAGCAGGAGAGAGCCCTCTGCAGAGAGGAGGGGGAAGGGGCTCTCCCAGCAGCAGGTGCACTGGGGTGGACTGAGGGGGCATCAGGAGACAGCAGTGTCTGCAGCTGGAGTCTCCACACAGGCTCCCTCCCCAGGCTCAGCACAAGCTTGGCTGGATGGCCTCTGTCCCCCAAATGCAAAGTCTGGCCCAGGACCTCCCCTCAAGCTACTACTCCCAATCCTTTGTACTCAGCTCAAGTGACAAAAAATGGCAAATAGTTTAGATGGTGTTGGGTGCACAGAGACATGTTTTTTCTGGCCCATGTTCTAACACTGCTGGCATTTTAAGGATCTCAGGGCTTTGATTCAAAAACAGTTGGATGCTGGGAACCCCTGACACCTTTCTGGAAACCTGTCTCATGCCTTGAATTCCTCCCATCCCACCAGCTCTGCTCAGAATCCCTCAGACCACAGTCCCACAGTCTTGGGTCCTCAGATGGCCCAGATGATGTGCCTTCTAAAAGCATCCAGGTATAGCAGCAGGACATGCTGCAGATTCCAGCAACTCCCCCCTCCCAGAAAGTGAGGGTACTGCTGAATGAGACATCCAAAAACAGCCAGGTCAGGGTTCCAGGAAGACACCAGAGGCTCAGGAGTAACTGAGAAGCATCTGAAGCTCAGGCAGGGACAGTCAGAGCTTCCAGGCCCTTCTTCCCTAAAACTCCTCGTCACTCGGCCTTTCTTCCAGTGATTCTGCTTGGTTTCTATTTGGCCCAACTGGCATCCATGGCCCTAGGCAGCAGAGACACACATATGCCTTTAAATGCTTTGGTCATTGAATGCCCTCCAGTAACCACCTGACTACTGAGAGAACTGGTGGCAAGCAAGAAGTCACAGAGGAATCCAAGTGTCTGCACTTGGTGTTTCCCTCTCCTGAGGTGGGGACACCTGTGGGAGGAACAGGTGGCCAGCTGGTGGAGGGTGCAGACACCTGACGTGGACAGATGGGGTAGGTGAGGCCCAAGACCCCGGGGATATGTCTCTGGCATCTGGACTGAACAGGTCTTCAAAGCTGCAGATTGGTTGGGATCATCTTCAGGCTGAGGAGGAAGATGAGGGGGCAGAGGGGACTGAGGAGGTTGGGCTTAGATAGGAGAGGGCTTAGCCATTCCTTTGGGGGAAAAGTGGGTCAGGTCCAGGCTCATGGGGCCAGACCTTGAGGCCACTGTGCTATGTGAAATAAGCCAGTCCCTAAAGGATTGCTACTGGAGAGAGCCACTTGTGAGGGACAGAGAACACTGATTCACAGAGGTAGAAGGAGCTGCTGGGTGCTGGGGCTGGGAGGGGAGAATGGAGGGTTAGGGTCTCATGGGTAGAGGTTCAGTTTGGAATGATGACAAAGTTGTGGCGATGAATGGAGGTGGCGGATGCAGAACAGTGATCGTACTTATTGCTACTGAATTAACCCTGAAACGTGCTTAATAGTGTCAGTTGTATGTATTATGCCACAATAGGAATGAAGTGAGTCAGGAGGTTGGGCCCATTGCAAGTCCCAAGAGGGCCTGGAGCAGGGATCCTGTATCTTAGTTCTTGTTCTCAAGCTCTGCCCCTTGTTGGTGACTGAGCTCACAGCAGGCACTCGGTGAATGCTTGCTAAGACACAGTGCAGGCAGATGAGGGCACGAGTACAGATCCACTGGTGGGCACTGAGGAATTCCAACAGGATGCACATCCAGACAGAGCCACTGCCCACCTTTCATAAACACCAGCACAGAAATAGCCATTTAAAACCAAGGCAGGAACCACATATAACCCAGAGGGCTCCATTTTCCTGGAGACCAAGCTAGTGGCCACAGTCAAGGTGTTTGGTGGTGAGGGGACTGGGGGTCTGACAGGTGGCCCAACACACCCCTGACCCTGAAACCCCCTGGCCACGGTGAGGTGCAGGGAGTGGGAGGGAAGACCTGACCAGGGCCCAGGGCCCATTCTGGCTCCAAGGCTGCTGCAGGGCTGCTTTCAGCCCCATCAGGCAGTGTCTGTTTAGTACCAGGGAGAACACCTTTCCCCTCAATTGTTCTTTTTCAAGATGGTTGCTCAACATTGACACAGAAAAACATCTGAAATAAAACTAGAGCCATTAACAGCTACAAATGACCCAGAGGTTATCAAAACTTAGTGACCATAAAAAGAAGAACTTGTGTCCCCAGGCAGTCCTCCCATGTGCAGGTGTGGCTGGGGGCCCTGGATGTCTGGGCTTCAGTGTCCCTTGAGGGGACAGAAGTAGGAACCTGCTCTGATGGCTCTGTTCAAGACAGCACCCCCTGATGGAGATGGGGGCAGCCCCCTGATGTGTTCCAGGTGTCCTGATGATTCTTGGGCATGGCCCAAATCTCAGCTTCTTCATGACCCAGGGCCAGCCCAACAACCATGGGTCTCACAGGTCCTGTCACAGCACCAGCAGATTGGGCCTGCTATGCCCCAGACCCCAATCCTAACCCTAGGTTGGGTTCTGAGGGGTCCATCCCCAAGGGCCTGGCTCCAAAGCCCCAGGATTTGGGATGCCTGAGAAATAACAGAGGACTTATTGGAATGAGAAGGAAATGGTGTCATTTGGAACTCCAGAAAGGATTTAGAGCAGGAGAAATATGAATGAAAACCGGAGCCAGTCCTAGCGAACCCAAACTTTCAGTGACACCCTGAACACATTACTCTGAATTTATATGGACTAAATAGTCGAATCATAAGACACATGGTATCAGATTGGATAAAAATAAAAATAAAAAGCCCAATGACATGCTATCTTCAAGAGACTCATTTTAGATTCAACATCACTTCTAGATTGAAAGTAAGCATGTAGAAAACCATGTATCATGCTAGTGGGCATCAAAAGAAAGAAAGCTGGGGTAGCAATCCTTATATCAGACAAGTTAGATTTTAAACTAAACCTAAGACTGTAATAAGAGATGAAGAGGGACACTATATCATAATAAAAGTGTCTATCCAACAAGAAGATCTATAGATTGCAAATATTTATGTCCCTAACTTGGGATCAGCCAATTATATAAACTGTTTAATAACAAAACTGATAAAACAATACCAACATATGAATAACAACAACACTGATAATAAAACAATAATAATAGGGGACTTTAACACTCCATCACAGCAATGAACAGATCATCTAAGCAGAAGGCCAATAAGGAAACAAGGGCTTGAAATGACACACTGGACCAAATGGACTTCGCAGATATATTCAGAGCATTTTATCCTAAACCAACAGAATACACATTCTTCCTCAGTGCAAATGGAACATTCTCCAGAATAGATCACACACTGGGTTTCAACCATTACCAAAAGATCGGGATTATTCTGTACATATTCTCCAACCATAATGTTTTAAAATTTGAACTCAATCACAAGAGATAATTTGGAAGGAAGTCAAATACATGGAGATTAAAGAGTAACCTACTAAAGAATGAATGGGTCAACCAGGATTTTAAAGAAGAATTTTTAAAAATTAATGAAAGAAAATGAGAATGAAAACACAACAGTTCAGAACCTTTGGGATGCAGCAAAGGTGTTCCTAAGAGGGAAGTATATAGCGATATAGCAAGAAACAAGAAAGGTCTCAAATACACAACCTAATCCTACACCTAAAGGAGCTAGAGAAAGAACAGCAAATAAAGCCCAAGCCCAAGAGGAGAAGAGAAGTAATAATGACTAAAGCAGAAATCAATGAAATATAAACTAAAAGAACAGTAGGACAGATCAATGAAATGAGGAGTTGGTTCTCTGAAAGAATTAATAAGATCTATAAACCCTTAGCCAAACTTATCCAATAGAAAAAAGAAAGGACCCAATAAATAAAATCATAAATGAAAGAGGAGAGATCACAACCAACACCAAAGAAATACAAAACATTATAGGAAAATATCATGAGCAACTATACACCAGCAAATTTGACAGTCTGGAAGAAATGGATACATTCCTAGAGACATATAAACTACCAAAACTTAACCAGGAAGAAATAGAAAACCTGAACAGACCCATAACCAGCAAATACATTGAAGCAAGAATCTCCCAATAAACAAGAGTCTAGGACCAGATGGCTTCCCAGGGGGGTTTTACCAAACAGTTAAAGAAGAATTAATACCTATTCTTCTGAAGCTGTTTCAAAAAATAGAAGTAGAAGGAAAACTTCTAAACTCTTTCTATGATGCCAGCATTACCTTGATCCCAAAACCAAAGACTCCACCAAAAAGAATTACAGAGCAATATCCCTGTTGAACATGGATGCAAAAATTCTTACCAAGATACTAACCAATAGGATCCAACAATACATTAAAAGGAATATTTACCACGACCAACAGGGATTTATTCTTGGGCAGCAAGAGTAGTTCAACATCTGCAAATCAATCAATGTGACACATCATATTAATAAAAGACAAGAACCATATAATCCTCTCAATTGAAAGTACTTAAAAATAATAGTATCCTTTCTTTTTTTTAGTATATGTGCTGCCGAAGTGAGCACAATAGTATCCTTTCTTAATTAAAACTTTCCCCAGTGTAGGGATAGAAGGCACATACCTCAATATCGTAAAAACCATATATGAAAAGCCCACAGTGAATAACATTCTCAGTGGGGGAAAACTGAGAACTTTTCCCCTAAGGTCAGGAACACTACAGGGACGTCCACTATTGCCACTGTTGTTCAACATAGTACTAGAAGTCTTAGCCTCAGCAATCAGACAACAAAAAGAAATAAAAGGATTTAAAATTGGCAAAAAAGTCAAACTATCACTCTTCACAGATGACATGATACTCTACGGAAAACCCAAAAGACTCCACCCAAAAATTGCTAGAACTCAATTAGGAATTCAGCAATGTGGCAGGATATAAAATCAATACACAGAAATCAGTTGCATTTCTATATACTAACAATGAAGCAGAAGAAAGAGAAATTAAGGAATCATTCCCATTTACAATTGTACCCCCAACCATAAGATCCCTAGGAATAAACCAACCAAAGAGGTAAAGGATCTGTACCCTGAAAACTATACAACACTTATGAAAGAAATTGAGGAAGGCACAAAGAAAAGGAAAAATGTTCCATGCTCATGGACTGGGAGAATAAATATTGTTAAAGTGTCTATGCTACCCAGAGCATTCTACACATTCAATGCAATCCTTATCGAAATACCATCAACATTTTTCAGAGATAGAACAAATAATCCTAAAATTGTATGTAACCAGAAAAGACCCTAAATTGACAGAGGAATGCTGAGAAAGAAAACCAAAGTTGGCGGCATCACAATTCCAGACTTCAAGCTCTATTACAAAGCTGTGATCATCAAGACAGTATGGTACTGGCACAAAAACAGACACACAGATCAGTGGAACAGAATAGAGAACCCATATATGGACCCTCAACTCTATGGTCAACTAAGCTTCAACAAAGGACGAAAGAATATCCAACAGAAAAAAGACAGTCTCTTCAACAAATGCTGTTGGGAAATTGGACAGCAACATGCAGAATAATGAAACTGGATCATTTTCTTATACCATGTACAAAAATAAAATCAAAATGAATAGAAGACCTAAATGTGAGATAGAAATCCATCAGAGGGGCGCCTGGGTGGCTCAGTGGGTTAAAGCCTCTGCCTTCGGCTCAGGTCATGATCCCGGGGTCCTGGGATCGAGCCCCGCATTGGGCTCTTTGCGCTGCATGGGGCCTGCTTCCTCCTCTCTCTCTGCCTGCCTCTCTGCCTACGTGTGATCTCTGTCTGTCAAATAGATAAATAAAATATTTAAAAAGAAAAAAAAGAAATCCATCAGAATCCTAGAGGAGAACGCAGGCAACAGCCTCCTTGATATTGGCCACAGCAACTTCTTGCTAGACACGTCTCCAAAGGCAAGGGGAACAAAAGCAAAAATGAACTTTTGGGACTTCATCAAGATCAAAAGCTTTTGCACAGCAAAGGAAACAATCAACAAAACCAAAAGACAACTGACAGAATGGGAGAAGATATTTGCAAATGTCTTATAAGATAAAAGGTTAGTATCCAAGACCTGTAAAGAACTTATCAAACTCTACGCCCAAAAAGCAAATAATCCAACCAAGAAATAAGCAGAAGACATGAATGGATAGTTCTGCAAAGACATACAAATGGCCAACAGACACATGAAAAAGGGCTCCACATCACTCGGCATCAGGGAAATACAAATCAAAACTACAATGAGATCCCACCTCACACCAGTCAGAATAGCTAAAATGAAAAAGCCAGGAAACAACAAATGTTGGCAAGAATGCAGAGAAAGGGGAACCCTCCTACACTGTTGGTGGGAATGCAAGCTGGTGCAGCCACTCTGGAAAATAGCATGGAGGTTCCTCAAAAACTTGAAAATAGAGCTACCCTATGACCCAGCAATTGCACTACTGGGTATTTACCCTAAAGATAAAAATGTAGTGATCTAAAGGGGCACATGCACCCCAATGTCTATAGCAACAATGTCCACAATAGCCAAACTATAGAAAGAACCCAGATGTTCATTGACAGATGAATGGATAAAGAAGATGTGGTATGTATATACATGGAATACTATGCAGCCATCAAAAATGAAATCTTATATTTGCAACAATGTGGATGGAGCTAGAGGGTATTATGCTAAGGAAATAAGTCAATCGAAGAAAGACAATTATCATATGATCTCACTGATATGAGGAATTTAGAAACAGAACGGGATCATAGGGGAAGAGAGGGAAAAATAAAATAAAATCAGAGAGGAGACAAATCATAAGAGACTCTTTTTTTTTAAGATTTTTTATTTATTATTTATTTGACAGAGATCACAAGTAGGCAGAGAGGCAGGCAGAGAGAGAGGAAGGGAAGCAGGCTCCCTGCCATGCAGAGAGCCCAATGTGGGGCTCGATCCCAGGACTCTGGGATCATGACCTGAGCCGAAGGCAGAGGCTTTAACCCACTGAGTCACCCAGGCGCCCCCATAAGAGACTCTTAACTCTAGGAAACAAGCTGAGGGTTGCTAAAGGGGAGGAGGATGGGAGAATGGAGTAACTGAAGGACAGGCAATAAGAAGGGCATGTAAGGGGCACCTGGGTGGCTCAGTGGGTTAAAGCCTCTGCCTTCGGCTCAGGTCATGATCCCTGGTTCCTGGGATCGAGCCCCCCATCAGGCTCTCTGCTCAGCAGGGAGCCTGCTTCCCTTCCTCTCTGCTTGCCTCTCTGCCTACTTGTGATCTCTCTCTGTCAAATAAATAAATAAAAATTTTTTTTAAAAGGGCATGTAATACAACAAGCACTGGGTGTCATACATAACTGATGAATACTGATTCATCTACCTCTGAAACTAATATACATTATGCTAATTAATTGAATTTAGATAAAACACAATTTAAATATTTAAAAAAACCAAGCCAATCCACATACTCCTCCCCAACTCCCATCACAAATCTAAACCTGACCTTTGCCCTAATCGTCGCCCTCAAATCAGCCCTGTGGGGAGGTTGCCACACTGCTGGCAGATAAGACCTTCCAAGCTTCTGGGCCCTAACCCCAATGCTCGTCATGACTCTGGCACTAACCAGGCCCTAAGCCTAAGTCAGAAAAACAGAGGACTGAGGACACCAATCCAATACCAGAAGACTCAGCCAGCAACGCATAAAGAAGTCCTGTCATTTGGAAGACTGGAATGGAGATAGCACATGAGTATCCTGAATGAAAACCTAAGCCAGCCCACCTGCCCACCTACAGTACCTTCACACAACCCCTAACCATACCCTATCCCCTAGGGTTAATCCTAACCCTAACCCCTGACCCAGACCCTAACTCCCAGCCCTAACCCTGCTGCCCCAGCCCAAGACATTCAGCCTTCTGCTCAGGCTCAGCCATGCCTTCTTTGGCCCTCTGTTCTCCCTGCTCCCCCCACCACGTTAGGTCAGGGCAAACTGTGTCCTCACCCCCCCCACCTTCCCACTTCCTGCCTCACCCACCTCTGGCCTTGCTGGACCCAAAGCACCAGGAGAGCCCACCGACCAAAGACTGTAAGTGGCTCCTAGCTTTTCAGCCCTCTGGGGTCCCCCCAACACACCCCTGGCAGCAGTGATGGAGACACAGCTGGGATGTGAGCCACACTGTCTGCTCACCTCACCTTCACTGAGAAGGAAAGAACTCTGTCCATGAAACACGCTGTGCATTTATGCTCTTTCAAAAAAGAACCAAAAAGATTTTCTTGGGGACTTTTATCCCAAAGTGTCTTCTCTAAGGCCAAAGTTCAGTAATGAAATTTCTTTCAGCAACTTGTCCTTTTACGTGAGTCCTTATATAAGTCTTACAGCAGGTTATGCATAAAATGAGGTATGCAGTTTGCCATTTCTCTGAGGTTTGAGACGCCAGGAGCAGAGCACACCTGACGTTTAGCACTGTTGATTTCACACTATGTTGAGTTTTCCCGCCTTTATCTCCGACCCAAGGACAGTGAACAAAGGCAAGAAGACTCTGAAATGTCTGCAGCATCTGAAAACCCAGGTTCCCACAGAAGTGAGCTGAATTAGAGACCTGGGTGACGAAAATGGGGGGGAAGATAGCAAGTATCCAAAAGAAGGTGTCATGGTGTCTGCGACCTTTCCTACCTGCTGAGAGTGAGCCACGCCCGACAGAAGGGAGCCACACCTGGGCCTGCCCCTCTGTCTGGGCTGCACTCAGTCGTTGCAGCAGCTGCACTGAGCAAGGCTGGAGGGAGCAGCTGGCCATGGGTGCCACCTGCCAAGTACCTACAGGACTAACCCCCAGCCCACAGCTGAGGTTCGACGATACTTGTAATTATTTGTGTATTTACTGTGACCAGAGTGTGCTCAGTGTTTTGACTACATTCTCTATTTTATCTTTTTAAACCATTTTGTGAAGGTATGACTGACATTAAAGAAAAACCTGTAGATAATTAATGTATGCACTGATGAGCTTGGACATGGGTTCTACCTGTGCAACCATCAGCACAGTCTATCCCATTAACATACCCATCACCTCCAAAAGCTCCCTCCTGCCCTATTTATCTTCACCACCAACATCATCTTCATCATTTGTGTGCATGGTAAGAACACTTAACACAAGATTCATCCTGTTAGAAAATTTTAACTTTGCAACCCAACATCATTACCTATAGACACCCCGTGGTATGGATCTCTCAGGACTTACTCATCTTGCATACCTTGCAGGCTTGGCAGCTCTGGCCGGCTCCTCTCCATTTCTGTGGGACCTTGGGTGGAGGAGGAGATGTTGCTCCCAGTCCTCCCAGCTGGGATGTAGCAGAGGGCTGTGTCCTCCTGGTCTCTGCACAGACGGTTGGTAGCTGCTCTTCTCCTGCCCCTGTTCCCTCAGTCACACACCCAACATCTCAGCCTGCCTTGTAGGACCGCCCATGGGTTGCAGAAACCTCTATTCTGTGGGCCTCACTCTGTCTCCTTTCTCTTAGCACTCTCTTCTCCCTTCTTCCAGTGCCCCTCCTTGCCTTCCCATTGAAGAAAGAGTCAGACGGCAGTAGTAACGACACATCTGCAGGTGCCTCCAGCTGAAAGGGGGCTGCTCAGAGTGCTGACTGCTTCACACATTCAAGCCTCCTAATAACCTTGGGTGGGCAAGTACCACTATTATATTACCTTCATTTCACAGACGAGGACACTGAGGCAGAGCAGGGGAGGCAAGCATCCAACCGCACACACGATGAGTGGTCAGAGCCGCAAACAACCCAGATATTCTTAACCTATGCTTCACCTACAAGGAGGGCTCTGGTTCCAGCCCCCCCCCCCCCCCGCCCAGGAAATGCAGCCACATCCCACCTCAGGGTCTAGGAGACCCTGCTGGATCCTTACCATAATTCCACTCAAGGCTTTAAGTCCTCTACACAGTCAAGTTACTCCAACCTAAGATAGCAGGTCTGCGAAACACTGCAGACAGATTGGGAGAGCCCGCATGAAGGAAGAGGAAGGAGCCGCTGCCTAGCACCACAGTGGGAGAACTCGGGGAGGGAGGAGATGCGTGTGGCTGGGATGGGAGAGCCTGTGGACCCTCGCCCGGCCCCTTCTCCACTCAAGCACAGACTCTCACCTAGTCCAAAGCAGCATCAGGACTCTCCTCAACCAATGTCTGCCAAAGAAAAGAAACGGAATGGCTAGGTGCGTTTGAATCACTGAGGCTGAGCTGTCAGAGGCAGACACCTGCACCCTCTGCTCCGGGAGCCATTCTGGACATTTGTAGACATTATCTGCCCTTTCTCTCCACAGAGGGAACTGAGAATCCCAGACCTCAATTCCCCCAACCAGGATCATGCCCAGTCTACAGTTGGAAGCTGGGAATGTCAGTGTCCTGGGAGATCACCGCGGCCGATAGAGCCACGGACGAATGTCCTGGCCAAGAGCCATCCAGGACCCTTTGGCAAAGCTGGGAACCTGCAGTGAGCTGCCTCGTTAGTAGGTTACTCACTGCAGAAATGCATACTCAGGACAGGCATTGCAAAGTGCAAAAGGCAATGGGGACGGCAACCCCCTCCCCCGAGACTCCACCCCAGGAGCTGCCCCCGGCTCACCTACCGACAGGTCTCCTTCAGCCTCAGGCCGGGCTACTCTGACCAAGAGCTTCTCTGGAGTGGACACCAGGCCACACACTGTGTGTCTGGACCTCCTGGGACACAGCTGCACAACACGATGACAGCCCGAGGGGAGGTGTCTGTAGCCGGGAGGGCCTTCTGGGGATGGGGACGGGGAGACATGCTGGGCTTGGAGGAGGGTGTGAGGCTGTGTCTTCATCAGACCCCGGCCACGCCTCAGCCCCACCGCTCAGGCACGTGCACAGGGCAGCCGCTGCCTCATTGGTAATTGCCCTGCTTTGTCTCTTTCTAACCCAAATACCACAGCCTACACCACCAGTGAGACCGACGCCAAACCTGCTCTAGCATGAAAGCACTAAAGGCAGCAGCCACTTGACCAGGTTCTTCAGACCCCACTCCACAGCCGGGGAGAGGGGTGGGGGTGCCTGCATACGTGGCCTGGCCACTTGGCTTTGTCTACATCCAATCCACACACAAGCTTGAAGCGAAAAGCATCACCTGCAGGTTCAAGCTGGAGACTCAAGCTCCTTCCACATGCATTTCCTCCTACTGACCAGCCCAGTCAAGTTTGCAGAAAACTACAAAGTAGGGGCACACAGACCACTGGGGGGGGCTTGTTCAGGTGCAGATTCCGCTTCAGTGGGTCTGAGTGGGGTATTAGTAACAAGTGCTGGGCCTTGGACTGAACTGGGCCCCAAGCGTGAGGGAAACGGTCTCACTCCCACCAAGGACAGAATTTTGTACCTTCTCACCCTCCCTCCTCCCCATCTCCAAGGCCTGAGCCGGCCAGTGGTCCCTAACCTGCCCCATCAACTACAGTGCTGCTCACCTCCCAGCAGCCCCTTGTCCCTGCTTCTCAATAAATCTTGGGGGGCTCTCCCCACCGCATGACTGCTGTTCTCAGCGATTGGCAACAACCACAGACCTCCATGTGGTTTAGGGGACTTCTCTTTGAAAGAAAGTCAGCACCTCTGTACACACAGTGTGTATCTCTCTGACATTTAAAAAAAATTCTACTTGAAATTTATTAAAATTTGCATTGATGATAAACCATTATACCACGTCTTTTAGAGCTTTCAGACCAGAGGACACCCTAAACCTTTTGTCTGGAATGGTTTTTTTTACTGACTTTCTGTGGGAATGTCTTGGCATTTCCGCCTTCATTTGGAATTCGGTCTGTATGTCTGGACCCCTGGCCAGACTGATGTTTCTCCTATGGGCAGGGCTGTAACCGTGTGTGTCTGTGGTTGTAGTCCCCAGCATGTGCGTAACAGGATATTCAGTGAAATGAAGTAAAAATCAGACTCAGAGTGACACAGTTGGGCAATCTGTGTTGAAGGCTGTGTGCCCCATGGCATAGCAATCCCACTTTTTGGAGTCAGTGCTAGTGAAATAATTAGAAATAAGTGAATGCAAGAAACATAATGTTTTATAAAAGCCAAACATCGGAAACATCTTGTTTATCCAAAATGGAATGATTAAAAGTTCATATATGTAGCTCTTAAAAACCTTATTTCTTGAGAACACTCAATGAATATGTTCCTTAAATAACAAGGGATGAAAATAGTAGGTTGCAAAACTAGTTAAAGAGCATGATCGCAGTTTTGTAAACTCTGAATATATACACAGAACACGGAACAGAGATACATATACCAAAAGTTTAACAGAACTGACTGCTAGCTAGTATAATTACAGGTGACTAACTTTTGTCTTTCAATTCTTTGGATTCTCCAGACCTCTTTTACAATGAATTTATAATAATTTTACAATTATATAACTTATTTACAGTATACTTTATAATACTTTTAAACACCTTTGTCCTGTCCTCTTAGCTTCATCCCAAATTCCTGAAGGAATTGCAGAACCCTCTAGAAAAGAGGTACTCGGTGACGTTGCTAACAATCGATTCCATCTTCCTCCTATGAAATTCTTTTTTCCACCGGCCTTGAAGAAGACTTCCTTCTCCATCAGCTGGCCTACAGGTGATTCCGACCCCCTCCTCACTTCCACCTGTGCTAAAGTGTGCCTTAGCAGTTTGCCTCCCTGCAGAACCTTCGTCGGGGACCATCTGCCGCCCGGCAGCTAGTACAGACAGGTGTGGCCCGAAGGAGGGAGTCAAGCCTACACTGGTTCCCGCACCGTCCAAGAAAATAGCAACAATCAGCCCAAATCAGCCTCCTCCCCTGGCCGTTCAGGGGAGGTAAACAAAATCATGGCAGAGGCGAGCAGGAGAGAGAAGTTTGGAGCACGCAGGTGGGAGTGAGACGCCCTGGGTTGGTCCAGGCTCCTTTTCCCTGCTCCGGATGGCGCAGACAGAAGCGCGTACCTCCCCGACACAGCCGCTTCGGGGGCGGGGCGCGGGGGCGGGTCCTTGGGGCGCGGGGCGGGACCAGGGTCCTCGGGACTAAGGAGGCGGGTCCTCGGGGGAATGGGGCGGGGGAGGGGGGCGGGTCCTTGAGGCGCGGGGCAGGACCGGGGTCCCGGAGACTCGAGAGGCGGGTCCTTGGGGCGCGGGGCGGAGATTGGGGGGGCCGGGCCCTCGGGGGCGGGTCCTCGGGGCGCGTGGCGGGACGTGGGTTCTTAGGACTCGTGGAGCGGTTCCTCGGGGGCGGGTCCTCGGGGCGCGGGAGGGACAGGGGCCCTTGGAGCTTTAGGGGCGGGTCCTGGGGGGCGTGGGAGGGGGGGTTGGCGGCCGGTCCTTGGGGCGCGGGGCGGGACATGGGTCCTTGGGGCTCGTGGGGCGGGTCCTCCGGGCGCGGGGAGGAGATTGGGGGCGGGTCCTCGGGGCGGCGCGCGCGGCGTCCCCCGCTCCTCCCGCGCGCGGCCCCTGGAGTCCCGAGGCGCGCGGCCAGCCCAGCTCGGGCCGCCGCACTCGGAGCCGCGGGGCGGCCGAGCGAGCGCGGCTTCGGGCTGGGTCGGGGCCGGGGCCGGGGCCGGGGCGGGGGGCGCCGCCCCCAGCGTCCTCCTGCAGCCCCTGGAGCGAGGAGCCAGGGCGAAGACGAGGCTGCGCGGGGCCGGAACCATGAACCGGAGTTTCCACAAGTCTCAGACCCTGCGCTTCTACGACTGCAGCGCGGTGGAAGTCAAGAGCAAGGTGAGCCGGCGCCGGCGGTCTGCACCCCCTGCGAATGAATGAGCGCCCCGCGGGGGGCGACTGGGCGCTGCGGGAGGTACGCGGGCTGGCCACAACTTTGGAGCGCGGGCGCCGCCGCGGGATGCGCGGGGGTCCCGCCGCCCTTCCCGCCCCCGCACGGACACAAAGCCCGGCGGCCCGATGGGTGCCGCTGGAGCCCGGCGCTGGGAGGGCCGCGCGGGCTCCGGACCCCCGCGGGAGCGGCTCTTTTGTTCCACGGGCGGGAGACGACCCGGCGCGCCGCACGGTGCAGGGGCGGTGTTTCCGGGGCGACCCGGGGGCTGGTCGGAGTGGGGCCGTTGGGGAGCCTGGGGGGCGCGGGCCCGGGGAGGGCCGGGCTGCGCCTCCTCCTTGCGGCGGAGGAGCCTCGGAACCCGCGAGGGCTGAGCGGCAGTCGGCCGGGACCCCCAGCCCCGCCGGCGCGCCCCAGGCCCAGGCTCTCCTGGCGCGCCCGGCCGGCGGCCCCTCCCGCTGCCCGCGCCCCGGCCCGAGCGTGCCCCAACTTGCGGTGGCTGTGCGCGTTCGGCTAACTGGCTGATAGGATCTGGCGCTTCTGCCCTTTGCGGGGGCGGCTCCTTAGAGGCTGACGCTTTTGTCTGCGAGGGTCTTGGTTGCAGTTGTTCAGGGTCCCGGAGGAGGGGGCTCATCGGGCCCTTCGCTGCTGCTGCCTGGGAGTCGGCCCTCTCGCCCTTTCTCTGTGCCTCCCGCCTCCTGTAAAACGAGGCGGAGCAGCCTGAGGGCTTGGAGAGGGGCTGGGTGGGAGGGTGGGCTCAGAGCCCCAACTCCGCGCCGGGCGATTGCGCCTAAGAAGCTGAGTCCGGCTACCCGCCTGCGCAGACCGCCCCTGCGGATCAAGGGCCGAAGGGGTCCTCTGGTAAGGGGTTTACAGGGCCTGCAACGAGGACGGGGGCCGGTTTCTCTGCAAGGAACCAGTGAGTTGGATTTCATTCTCATCTTGGGGAGACGGTTCTATGAACTCAGCCTTCTCCCTATGCTAATTCTGTGACCCTTGCCCGGGACTCATCCCGTCTGTAGCCCAAGAGTGCCCCCACCCTCCCAAATCACATGTGCCCTCTGTGAGTTTTGGGAGAAAAGAACCGCAAGCATGAGTGGGAGCTCCAGACAATTGTTGGTTTATTCAACTGGGTTGGGAATGTGGCTGATCAGAGTTCTTTGACCGCTCTCATAGGCACTGAGCACATGTGGTGGGTTTTTTTAACTTTTTGAAATCATCATGGATTCACAGGCAGTTGTAGGAAACAATGTAGAGAGTCCCAGGAAGGTCCGTTCTTGTAGCGGGGACGTGGTCACACGCCTTGTTGGGTGCGCATTCCTGCCATTTCCAGCAAGCACAGTGGACACAGAGCACTTATAGCAAGGGGCCCTCTGCTGCCCCTCCAGTGGCTCTTTGATTTTAAGTGTAGATTGACTGACATTAGGCACTTCTCCGGAGTCACACAAGCCACATTCCTAGTACTCCAAAGCCACATGCACCTTACGGCTGTCTGATGACAACAAGCTCCAGACCATCTGTCTAGAAGGGTCTATCTGGAGGCAGGGCCCGCAGCAGGGCTTACTCCCCGTTCTGGGCTGGTGGCCTCCCATGCAGGCCGCTGGGAGATGGAGGGGAAGAGCCTGACTTTGCGCCCCCTCCAGGAGGGCAGTGGGGGGCTGTGGATGTCCTGGCTGGCCCGTGGGCTGCCCCAGACTGCCCTACCCCTCTAGCTCCCCAGTGAGGAAGGGTGCTTGTGTTCAGGTTCAGATGCATTGAATGTTCCCCTGGAGGTGAGGGGCAGAGCTGGAGTTTTGGTTGAGTTTGGGAGCACCCCTAGAAGAGCCACACCAACCTGGATGGGCCCTGCTGAGCTGGCTAGTTCAACATACACACACATACACGCGTGCGCGCACACACGCACACACACACACACCATTTTGGGTGCTGGGACTTGCCTTGTTTGTCCAGAGAATCCACTTGGCTCTTCTCTCCGTATACACCCTCCCACTGGCCCCCTTAAAGATTAGTATTTGCTACCATGAACCCATCTCTGCCAGGGGCCTTTACTGCAGCTGCTGTTGTCAAAATACAGGAAGCAAAACTTGATGACAATGAGGTCTCTATTCACGTTCAGTGAAGCACCAGAACACTGGGGTTTGCAGGTGGCGAAAATGGTGCTGGGGGCTGAGTCCAGCCAGGTCTGCCGCCTTCTACTCTTTGGAGCCTTCAGGAAAGTTATTTGACCCTTCAGAGCCTCTGTTATTCTACCTGTAAAATGGGCACTGTTCCTGTTCCTCTCACCTCCCAGGACAAAATGAAGTGATGACTATAAGAGCATGTGGAAGGCTGCAGACTACCCACAGTTGGAACGGTCAGTCCCCACAGTTCAGGATTCTGTGGCGTTTCACAGAATATTGGGTGTGAAACTTGCCTCTCCTGCTCTCAGAATTTCTGGCCATGTGCCACAGCTACTCAACTTCCAGAGCCTCAGGGACATCGTCTTTACCTGGTGGTTCTCCCCCCATCACACAGGCCCTTACGTTCCCCAAACATTTCTGCTTTAATACTTGTGAGTCATCTACTCCTCCCCAAACCAGCGGAATGCACTTCTGCCTTCTCAGTTCTGGCACCGAGGCTGCCATTTGCTTGACTTTTGCCTCTCCTCCCATAAGACCTGCAGTGTGGAAGGAGGGGTTGTGCATAGGTCTGGGGGAGTATGTCTCAGGCCCAGGGGAGCAAGTCTTGGCCCCTTGTAGGGTTAGCAGGAGGACCAGTGCTAGGGGAGACGTCTACAAGGGACGGAGTCATCGCAGGTCTCCAGCTCTGTGAAGGAGCACGCTATCTTCTGTCCACAGTGTGTCCCCTCTGAGCCTCTGCCTTCTGGTTGGGCCTCACTCACATTCTCTTAACCTGGTGGTCTGTTGGCCCTGGTTATGTGGCTTTCCCCCACCTGAAAGGCTCTCTGAGAATCTGCCCTGGGCACCAACCCTCTCCTACCCAGCCCATCAGATGCCGACACCGAGCTCCCACCGTCCTCCAGCCCCTGCTCATCTCATGGCCCCTGTTCCAGCGCTGGCATAGGGTGACTCTTCAAGGCAGAGACCGAGGACCATGCATACAGCCCCAGGTGTGCCACGTCCATTGTGCCTGGGGACAAGGTACTACTGACAGGTTCAGTCCAACGTGCTGCTTGGTTGGAATCATGTTGGAGGCTCTTCTGTGCTCTCAGGAAACACTGTCATTACTGAAAATTTAGAAACCACACCAGGCACAAAACGGGGTAATTCTCCCATCCGAAACTGAGCCTCTCTTGAGTGTGGCAGCGTGCCCTCTGGACCCTCTAGGTGCACGCTTCTGTCTTCTGTAGAATCAGAGTCATATTCTACAGGCATGTGACGGTCTAGCCTGAGTCCCCCTTCATGTGTTTTGTCATGTCGTTAGTGTTGTTAAAAAACATATTTTTAAAATTACTACCTGTATTCTGTCTTATGTGTAACCCATAATTAATTTAACTAGTATCCTATTGGGGTCATTTCCAGTGTTTTCTATAATAAGCAATGCTGTGAAAAATACCTCTGTACTTACACATCTACACAAACATATACAGAGTAGAGATTTGTTACGTAAAGGATGGGAAGAGCTCGCTCTTCGAGACAGTTCCCGAGAAGTGCACTGTCTGTGCTGGCGGTGCTTACGCTTTGAAGACTTGGACTATATGTTGCTAAATTTTCCTGCAGAAAGGCTCTTGCGCATGTTTACCTGCCATCTCCTGTCTGTCCATCCTCTCTCTCCCCTCCTGCCCTCTAGCCCTGGGTATTTTCTTATTCTTTCCCAATCAGATAAGTGGAACCCCATCCTGTTGTTTTACTTTAATCCTCAAGTTATTAATGAAGATTTTTGTATTTGTGGGCCATTCATCTATTTTTAGCTGCCTCTCTCTTCCCTGCAGTGTTACTGCTCTTACTTTTTGTGGAGTCATGGGACCTGCTTGACAACAGGTTTTCCAAGCAGTCATTTAAGCCTGCGTGTTTCCCCTGGTCCTCAGACCCTATGTCTGGCTGAGGCTCTCTGCTGCCTGGTGCTGCAGGGACACGTCTCTCCATCTGGTGGGCTGGGGGCTGGGCCAGGCCCTCCCCAGGGGGTGGTTGAGCACTTGCCTCCCGTGGGCCATTGAGAGCCGCCTGACGAGGTATGCCTCACCCTTGTGTGTCGGCTGCACCCTTTTAAGATTCTGGTTTTGTACGTGTGCATATCTGTGTTCAGACAGGTTGGATGACTTGATGTGGGAGGCCGCCGCTGGAGGAGACTCTCACCAGGGACCCCAGAAGCAGTTGGTAGGCCGGTGGGTGCCAGTGGGGTTGATGTGGGCCTCTGGCCTGGGAGCAGCAGAAATCCCGATAAACTCTCCAGGGGCAGCTAGCCAGGGGTTCAAGCCCTTTCCTAGGACCCGTGGCATTGAGATAGAGTTCTCCCACCTTGAGTGAACCATGTCTAGAATCAGCCTGACCTTTCCCAGTGAAGGGGCCTCCTGCACTTTTAAGAGACAAGCAGGGAACTTGGCATGCCGGCCACGAAAACCACCATGACCCCCCGGAAAGGGAAGCATCAGGGGTGGTCTCAGACTTGTCCAGCTGGCTGTGGACATGTTTACTGGCTCACCCCTTCCTCTTGGCACATATCTACTCTTCTGTGAACCTGGGGACCAATGGCAGGGACCGTGAATTTTTTAGCCCCAACACACAGCCTGCAGCCTTCCTCTGAGGCTGCCCCGGTCACACCGGGGAGATACAGATGGTCCAGGCTGAATGCTGCCCTCTGTCTATAGGTTGTGCTCAGAAATGCTTGGAACTATTTGACCACCCTTCCCAGTATATAAGCTTGTACACCTGCAGGCTCTGCTCTAAATACATCGCAGTTGCATATTTCAGTCATTAACCTCCGTCACAACCCTGCAAGATGGCTTCTGTTACCATCACTGTCTCATGAGAGGGGCACTGAGGTCCAGGGAGCTCTGTGAAGCCGCCCGAGGTCCGAGAGCCTGAGCAGTCTGGCTCCAGAGTGTGTGCTCTTGGCCATGAACTCTCAGCGGCCGCTGGGGAAGGAGGGCTCCTGGTTCCTCCTCCTCGGACAGGCCCCGAGGTCCAGGTGCCATGTTGGTGCCGGTGTCCTTAGCTTACCCCGTGTGCAGTGAGACAGATCCCTCTGGGCTGCCTGACGCTAGAGCTCGTAAGGGCAGCTCCTGTGCTTTGTGGGGGAAAGTTCTGGTCTTATGTCACCGCAGTGGGTTCTGTGGCTTGGTCTCAAGGGACGTCCTCTATTCAGTAGGTGTCCTTAAAAGTCGGATTCTGCCCTGTGCTCAGCCATTCCTTTATTCATTTATGGAGCAACCACTCTGTGCCAGGTGTAGGGCTTGTGCTGGGGGATGAAGATAGTTAAGATAGAGACGTAGGGTCCAGTGGTTTGCTCTGGCGAATGAGAAGACTGGGGGAGGGGAGGGTCCCATCATTCTAGTATCCATAGTGTCATCAAATGACTGCTTCACATCTCCCGGAGCCCAGAGGTTTCCCCTGCCTCCCAGCCGGCCTGCCCGCCCAGCAAGGGCCCTCATGATGTCAGCCTCCAGGAACCGTTCCTGTGTGTTTCCCAGCATCAGCAATGTTGAAGTTGGCCATGATTCCTCTGAGATAAGTCAGAGCACCTTCTCCCCTCATTGCCTCCGCTTTTCTAGTCTGGGGGCTCTCCACTGTGCTAGACTGGGAGGTCAGCTCAGAACACTAGCTGCATTTCTCAGTAGCGTGGTCCAAGGAAGCTCTTGGCATCTACAGTGTGAAGAGCGGTGTTTTGCATGCAGGAGGTACCCAGTAAATGCTGGCTGAGTTGAATTCAGGTAAGGAACAACTCCATTTTCCCAGGAGCTACTAGTTCAGAAGTTGTTAAGGTGCTTTAGAAAAGAACTACTTTTTGAGGAAGGTGAGCAAAGCTTGACTCACCGATGGGATTATTTCCAGGAGGCTGTTCCAGACCTCCTTCACGTGGTGGCCTCTCTCCTGTGTGACAGGAGCGCACCCTCATCTCAGGCAGCCTGACAAGCTGGTGCGTGTTTGCACACCCAGGCGAGCACTACAGATCACGGACGGAACGCTCCCGGATCCAGGACGGTGGAAGGTTTCCTCACACCCTGTGTGGTCAGCACCCACCCCTGGTGTAACCACCGTCAGGGTCTTTGTCACTGAAGGGGGCAGTACTGGTTCTCAGATGTGATGTCACGGATTAGCCTCGTGTCCACAGGGGACACTGGCCTGTGTAGATGGTGCCCCAGGCTGCATGCATGTCCCTGGATGGCTGCGTCCGGGAGCCTCTTCGGTGTCCTTATGCTTCCTCCTCCTTGTGTAAAGCTGCTGTGCCGGGAGACCCCCGAGCTGGCCTGGGTGGTCTTGGTCAGTTTAACCCCCACCCAGTGAGGCTGTTCTCGGCTCTAGCCCTGGACTCGATGGGCTTTAGTTGAAGTGGCTGTAGGAGGTCTGACCATTTGGGAGTTCCAAAAGCCTTGAACCACAACTTATTAAGGGTTTATTGATTAATAAAATAAATCAGGAAGAGATTCTTTGTCTTGCAGAATTTAAGGCTCCTACCACTGGTGTGTAATGGGGCTCTTAGCCTCCTTCATGTGGCTCTGTGGTTCCAGTTGCTGCTGTCTTCCTTGGCTTTCCTTTAGTCCACACCAGCTTCCATGGGCCCCTCTGGTGGGCCTGGCATCGTGGGAGGAGCTGAGACTCCAGATGAGCACAGGTGGGCCTGGGGGCTGCTCGACAGGTCGCGGGGCATCTCGTGCACTGGCTCTCCCATGAGGACGGGAGATCTCCCCCTGAGAGAATGTCTGAACTTCGTGTCTAGAACGAAGGCTGCATGAGCCGCCTGCAGCTTGGCAGGTGTGGACATCTGTGGCGGCAAGCATCAGACCGCCTGTGCCCTGGGAGGTCTGCCGCCTCGCCCCCCAACTCGGCTCACTCACACACCCGCAGGTACCGACCGTCACCTCACAGCCTCCTCTGGGGCTTTGTCCGGCCTCCTCGAAGTCCCACTGAGAACCGCGTGTCTGTTCTCCGTTTTCTCCCATCGAACCGCTTGCCCGAAGGCAGCTCAGGCGCCGGCCCGCCTACAAGGCAGAGCTCTCTTGGTACCTTTGCTTCTGAGACAGGGCAGGGACAGACAAGGGGACTCTTTCTGGGGATGCATGCTTCGCAGGACCCTGAAGCCCCTGGGTAGGAGTTGCAGGAGGGAGATTTGTGAGGGCCATAGGCTGCCATGCTGGAGGGCTTCGGAGGCGATTGTCATGTCTGTATCCTGTTTTCAAAGGCATGGGGGCCCGAGCCACCAGCTCCCCACCTACAGGTCCTGGCCTCACTTCCCTCTCTGGTCTGTGATAATAATGGGGTGTTGCTATGGGACAAAACAAACTTCTGTGTCTGTGGGATGGTCCCTCACGTGAAGGAGGAGGTGACGCCCAGCCTCTAGATTCTGGTCCCTTTGGGCCCATGGGCTGCTGTACCCATGCAGGTTTAGGGGCACAGAGCCCGGGCCCCCTAGAATGTGCTCCCATGGACAGGAGGTGATGGAGGGGCTCTGCAGGTCTGGGAGACCCTCCTGCAGGAAATGGGGTGTTGAGGACCCTCATCCAGTCCTCAGGAGATGAGCTGCCCCAGGACCCCTTCTCCCCATGAGCTTGGTGTCACCGGCCCTGTCCCCCCACCACACAGGCTGGGAGCAGTCTCCCCAGGACACGGCCCCATTGCTTGTCTGTCAGCAGTGCCTCTCCTCAGCCCAGGTGGCCGAGGACTAGTCACAGCACTGCCTTGAGAGTGGCCCAGTGCTGTGCCACCACGGATGCCCCACACTTGGCCTTGATTGTGTTTCTGAGAGGCACGTAGTCTCTGGGCTCCCTCCCAGCCCTAGGAGCCTCCGCTAGCCTGGTGGGAGCAGCTGCCACTCGGTCACACCACCTGGAGGAGAGTCCAGGTGGTGTGACCTGTGTACAGCTACAGTGAGGTCTTGCAGTTACGGCCCCATTTCCTGGAGCACCAGCTTTGTGCTGGGCTTTCTGCCAGCGTGTGCCGGGCTGAGGAGAGGAGGACCCCGGGGACTTGCCCAGGCTGTCAGGTCACCTGACCAAGGTCCCACCTATAAGTGACAAAACCAGGTCTTAAATCCTCAGTTGCTTCCCATGTATTTCATGTCATTCCCTGATTCCACCTCTGGAAAACAGACAACACCTACCTGCCCGGACACACTCGGAAGTCATATCCTCTACTCTGCACCCCCGGCCCCGCACCTCCTGGACACTGGCTCGGGGCTGTGCGACTCCCTCAGCATCCCGCATGCACCCTGTGAGAACCCCCTTCCCAGGCGGCCCTGTGGGTTTCGACTTGTGCTGCGAGATGGCAGGGACAGGGTGGTACTGACCAGCTCCCACTCCCTCCTCTTCACAGCTGTGAGCAGAGGAGCATCGGCGACTCCCCTGCTCCCTGGCACACCTGGACATGTCCCTCAGCGGATGCCCCTTGAGTGGCACGGCTAAGGGTGCATAGCCAAAGGGCTGCCTTACTGTGTTGGCAAGTTTTGGTCTTTGAGAAGGGCTGAGACCAAAGCCCTGTGAACGCCCGTGTGTGGTGCGCTTCTCCAGGCACTCTGGTGAGCAGCGGCCCCTCTGCTGGGACCACACTCGCTCAGGATGCACATATATTTGAGTCTCACAAAAACCCTATGAAAGATGCGTTTTTGTCCCCTTTTTTTTGAAGGAGAAAACGTGCTCAGAGAAGTTTAAATTACCCAGAGGCACAGAGCCAGAAAAGGACAGTTGGGAATGTGCCCCTGTCCTCCCATCTGTATGGGTAAGACATCACTGGTCCAGACCCCATCCCACCTCAGCCCATCCCCATCCCTGGAAACTGCCCCCTTTTTTGTGACTCATGAGTTCCTACTAGGATGTCACCTCGCTTCCTTAGAGAGCCAGGGTTCCAAGCTTCCGCCAGAGTCAATTTCTGCATCCGAGAAGTCCCATGGAGGCAGGGACAGGTGAGAACCCTGGCCTTCACCTCCTGCATCCCTCCAGTCTGCCAGCTCCACCTCTCAAAGCAGCCAGGTCTCCCGCACCGTGACCCTCAGCTCCAGAGCAGCCGGGCCCGCCATCACGCTGCTCCACCTACCGGCAGCCCTTCTTCAGGCTGTTGGGCTCAGGCGCCCCTTCCTACCTGGGGAGTCTGCTCCCAGTGGGGTGTCCCGAGGCTGGACTTCCCCTGTGGAGTCCTCAGCTTACCACTGGAGCTCGTTAGCTCTTTTCTGCATTCTCTCCAGCATCGACCCCAGTTCTTCTGCTCGCTACCCTCATGACTGTGGTCAGGGATCGACTCCTTCCAGGTCTCAGTCTCCTGGCCTTTAAAATGGGACCAGTGACACTCCTGGATGGCTGTTAGGGTTAAAGAGAGCTTGTACAGAAGGCATGGCACTGACCACACCTGCCCTACCATACTGGAAATCCCTGCCAGACAGAAACCATGGACCCTATTCCTAGATCTCTGTGTCCTCCACTCTCAGCCCTGCCCCATGGACACAGGTCATGTGTGTGAGCAGAGGAGCACACGTGTGACCTGTAGCGCACACACGTGCTCACTGAGGTGGCCCAGGTGCATTGGGTTCTCCGTCCCCAGCATCCTCACAGGGTTGTTCCCCTGAGCCATCCTGTGGCTGCCGGCAGCTGGGCCATCATCCCTGCAGGTTGGGGTGGGTGGATGGGGCCCAGGAAGGGGCCAGGCTCTGCTGTCGGCTACACCCCATCTGACTCACAGGTCTGTGGCCTGATTTTAAACTGTTCCGACACGTCGGCTCAGGAAGTCATCCCACGGCAGGTCCCACGCTCCGACAAATGCCACATGAGAATAACAGCCTTTGCTTCCGGATCATTCTGTGAATGGAAGTCTTCCCACCATTTTCTCTGGGGCAGACGCATGCACTCCTGCTCCTTGGCCCTGTCCCCAGACGGCCTGATAGGGCCTCACCACCGTACAGAGAGGCATCTGGGATCTTTCACATCCAGGGCTGTCTGTGCTCCTTCCACCTGTGCTGCGGCCAAGCCGCTCCAGTCCTCTCTTCACCGGGATATTTCTTTTCCTTAGACACACAGTTTGAATCAGGGCCTGCGTCCTATAGTTTCTTTGTGTGCATTTCTCAGTTTGTAACTACACATTTGCATGTGTGATTACTGCCCAGCACTGGGCTCTCAAACAACCGTCAGCCCCATGAAGGCACTCGGCCCTGGAACCACGCACACCTGGCATTCAGTAAGGTTTTGTTCAAGGAACCAACCCTGAACGACAGCCCCTAGCAATGACTAGTGAGATGCCCATGGGATGGGTACAGCCCTGCTTTTCAGACTGATGTGTGCCTGAGTCACTGGGAGTCTAGTGACTCCCTCCTTAAGCCTGGGGCCAGAGGTCACACATCTCCAGCAGTTCCCAGGTGGCAGTGATGCTGCTGGCTCCGGCACACATATTGGGGAGGTCCAGCCCCAGAGAGCCTGGCTTCACTGGCTGCAGGTGAGCCCCAGGGTGCGTGGCTCCCTGGGCTCTTGGCTTAGGCAGTAGTCACAGCTCTGGGCTGGGCCTTGCGGCTTTGCTCTGTGCTTCGCCCTAAGGATCACACTAGATTCAGCAGGGCTCGAACTCAGGACCCTGGGATCCTGACCTGAGCTGAAGGCCGACGCTTCACCGACTAAACCACCCAGGCACCCCTCTAAGACAGCATTTCTGTTGGCTTAATTACATTTCATCCTGGGAATGTGCTTCCTCTTTTGCATTTTTGACATTTTTGACAACTAAGTATTTTCGTGAATGTTTTTCCTGAAAATCTTTCTGATGACTTCCCCCTTTGCTCTCACCTGAGGGGCCTGGGGGCTGGGCCTCACTGGCCGCAGCAGGGAGTGGGGGGGGTGGCTGGCCTGGGACACCCGGTCCCTAACACTGGGCCGGGAGTCACCGGGGTGGATAACCAGGGTGGCGTATGTTCACGCGTGAAAGGACAACGGAGCCCCGTGGACGGCCGGGGGGTGTCTTTTATCCAGGACGGCGTGTCACTCCGGGAAATGACCCTGGGAACTGTGGGGCTTCGGCCTCGGGCTCTAGTCAGCGGGAGCAGGGGTCCGAATGAGATTCAGTGTCCAGGACCCTCCCGGACCCCTCAAGGTGACAGCAGTGTCAGGGTATCTGAGGAGTCTAGGCCCGGAGGGCATTTTTTAAGTAAAACAAGTCTTCGTTGTGTTAGTGCCGTGATCAGGAGCAGAGTGGGTGTGCTGGGACCCGCGCTGTGCAGGAACCTTCCCACGCGCTGCTTCATTGAGCCTCCCGGCGGCCCGTCCTGCAGACAGGCTGCGGGGGTCGCCCGGTCCCCAAGCCCCGGCCACAGCGGTGCGGCAGACCTGCCCGGGCTGCAGGGGAGAGACCCACGGTGACCCGCCCCGGACTGCTGGGGGGGAGCAGGGGGTGACCCGCCCCGGGCTGCGGGGACAGACCAGCGGGCTGCCTTCACCGCACGTGGCACTGACAGACCCGATGCGCTCGGGGAGTCACCACGCGCACCGGTTCGCTGCTTGCGGCTTGTCTTCCCGCTGGCTTCGGGAACAAAGGCCTCTTCTCTGTTGGGTTCCCTCGCCGCCCTGCACGCACTGACCGGCCGGTGCCAGCAGGAGCCTCGCGTGGCCCTGGTTATTCAGCGAGTGGGTCTGGGGCCGCTGCACTGCGGGACCTGGGGGAGGGGCGGACATAACGTGGAGACCGTAAAGCCAGTGCAGGAGAGCATTTGTGACTTGGAAACAAGGCCTCTCTTCCACACACGCCTTCAGGCATTCCCCGGGTGTGGCGGGGACCCTGTGAGCCGCCCTGTCTCCAAAACGGGCGCTCACAGCTGCGCCATGGGAGGTGGGGTCACAAACTGATTTCCGCAGACTGCTCCACATGGCTAAAGACCCTGCCGGGTCGCCTGTTCACTCGCCTTCTTGCAGGTAGTCGTTGGAACATTGCCTCCTTGGGTTTGAAGGTGACAACGCCACCACTTCGCAGTGACACCTGGGGTGGGGGAGGGCCACGTGATGCTGTTGTTTGCCTTCAAATCAGGCTGGGGCTGGTGTGTGGCATGGGACCGGGCTTATGACTTCTTGCTCCAATCTCCTCCTGTGTTCCTGTTTTGACTTAATTAAAATTCTAGGATTTTATTTTAAAACCAGTTAACAGAGGTTTAATTCCTTAATTGAGTGAAGACTTGTGTGCAGGAACGATGCTGGTCTAGAACAACCAGGCCCTGCTCTCGGGCTGGTACCACCGCGGTGAGCTGTGCTACTTTGCTGCTGTCACTCATCGGTAATTACAGATTGGTGGCTGCTGGGTTTTGGGAGGCATCTTAGAAGTGACTCGGTTACTAAACAAATTTTAACTGGTAAGGACTCTACCTTAATGCTTGGCTCCCGTGGCCTTGCGGGGTGAGTCTGATGACACCCTGTCATGTCCCTGTGGGCCCAGTGACTTACCCTTCCTCACTCAGGGGCCTCTGAGAGCTGGAGATGCCTCCTCCACAAGACCACAAGCGTCCGAAGAAGGAATGTTTTCAGTGGAGCAGATAAGTGAAAAAAAGCACAGAGAGGACCAGTGTGGAGCGTGTGGACTGTAGATAGAGTTCACATACAATGCCTTCACATGGCTTTGAAGGGCACAGACAGCTGAAATCACTGGTGCCTGTAGGGAGGGGACTGGATGGCTGGGAGGCTTTTTACTGAAAACCTTTTGAATTTTGAGCGATGTGGTTCTATCCCTATTCAAACCATAAAGGAAAACATACAAGCAGTGTGATTCCAATTCTTTTTTAAAAGCGTGTGTGTTGGAGGTACGCAAGTACACATCCTCACACACGGCTCAGGTCTCGGTCAGATGTCCCAACAAGGGCCCTCACAAGCTGGCCCGGGCGCTGGACCAACCCCAGAGCAGGTGAGCTCCGGGCTCCAGATGGCACCCCGAGCGTCATACCAGATGCTAGACCCCGACTTTCCTCTTTTTTTTTTTTGTCTTGCATGAATCTTGCTGGTTTCCCCATGGTGGCTGTGTTCACAGTCATGTATGGCCAACTTTTGTGCTATTTCAGAGCAACGACTACCTTGCTTTAAATGCATAAGAAGGAAGAATTCTTTTTTTTAAAACAGCAAGTTTTTTAAGGAAATGATGAAAGAGAATAGACATTGAAAATTAGAGAACTTGCCCTTCGATTCCTGTTTCTGTGAAAACCGCCTGGAGAGGGAGATGAGCTGGGGATGGGGAGCGTTGAGTGGACGCTGTGGCAAGGAGAGAACATGAACCCGCAATTTCACACACCCCCGGGTTTGAGCTGCCTGCCTCCATGAAGGGATAATACCTCTCTCCCAGGTGGCTTGAGATTCAAAATGGTGTATGTGCCAGCCCCCACGAAACTATTAGAAACACAAATATGTGTGAGGCTTCAATCCTCAAGTGAAGGAAACAGAGATGAGTTGGCCCTCCCTGTTCTCTCTGGGGCATGCAGGGACCTCACGTGGGGTTCAGGCCCCTAAAGGCTACCCCGAGCTGGAAAGACAGCCATGGAGACGGCCTCAGTGAGAAGACGGTGCTCAGCTTGGTTTTCCTCCTCTTCCCTTTGACTTTAGCCCTCATAGGAGGGATGACAATGAGCCAGAGCTGCCTCTCAGTCATCAAAAAAGGTGCCATTTTAGAGTTTTAAAGAAAACAGCACCTGAGCGAGTTTAAGAGGAAATCTGGAGATCATGTTTTCCACTGTAGGAAGAATGACTTTTCCGTTAGCTTGGAGTGGTAGCTGCTTAGTGCCGCAGGCGAGAACCAAATCAGAGTCAGGAAATGGGGTCTTTTTTCCAGCCTGGAATCCAGGTGCTCTGTGACCTTGGGCAGATGTCTCACCCTCCCTGAGACCCTCAGTATAGAAGTTGAAGGGGCACTTACAATGGGGAATCTTAAAATTTAACTGTGCACATGAAGGCAGGTAACGCAAACAAGCCTTTTGTGCTCTGCCATGTTCTACAGAAAACGGATTTTTTGGTAACATACAGGAAAGTGTAGAGAGATCTCATTAGGTATCAAGAAAAAGAAGAAAATTTCAGGGGCACCTGGGTAGCTCAGTGGATTAAAACCTCTGCCTTTGGCTCAGGTCACGATCCCAGGGTCCTGGGATCGAGCCCCGCATTGGGCTCTCTGTGCAGCGGGGAACCTGCTTCCCTTCCTCTCTCTCTGCCTGCCTCTCTGCCTGCTTGTGATCTCTGTCTGCCAAATAAATAAAAATCTTTAAATATAAAAAAAGAAAAAGAAAATTTTACATTTTTAATATTTTTAACCTGGAAAATAAGAAATAATCCTGGTAGCACTCCTGGAGTCCCGTGACACTGAACGATGAGGACAGACTGGTATGTCAGAGTCTTGTGACTCCAGAAGTCCATCCGAACGGAGTTTTAGTTTCTGAAGAGAAGAGGGACTGAGGGCTGTTTGCAGTTTGGAGCAAGGCTGGAGATGAGTGTGAGGGAAGGCAAGTTCTACCCTGCTCCGAATGCCTGCCCTCTGTCCTTACCAGTTCGGCACCGTGGGACCAGTCCAAACTGGAAAAGCCTGCCCTACCAGCTTGGACTATGTCTCACATCCTGTTTCTGCTCTGCAAACCGAGCAGTGATGGGGAGGGGGGGCTTCCCTGCGTTCTTAAGTCTTTATCTTCTAAACTGGTGTAGGCTGACAACATATGCCTGGACACTTGGTCTCTTAGGGTTTCCTATATGCCAAGAGCAAAAGCAGGGTCTGCATTGAACCCATCTGATGTCACTCTCTGGGGTTTCTGTGTTTCTGAATACAGCTTCCAATCAGCCTTCAATTGGCTATTTTAAAAAATCATTCTTTGAAGTGAAACTTAAAAAAATAAATAAATAATGGCTCTATAAGCTATAACTCATGTGAAACAAAATTCACAACTTCAAAGTATAAATTTAGTAGTTTTCAGTATATTCACAGAGTTGTGCAATCATTACCACTATCTAATTTGGGAACATTTTTCTCACCCCAAAAATAACCCTCCTACCCAGTAGCAGCCATTCTCAATCCCTTCTCCCCCTAGCCCCTGGCAACCAGGAGTCAGCTTTCTCTGTGACTCTGCCTATCCTGTAGCTTGCATGTAAACAGGCTCATACGTGAACAAAGCTGTATCTGGTCTTTTGTGTCTGGCATCTTTCACTTAGCATGTCTCCAAGGTTCATCTTTATTGTAGGATATATCAGTACTGCATTTTGGGGGGCAATGTAAAGCCAGGCTTTACATTGGTATGTAATGTACTCAGGAGAGCCTGGCACTATCCAGGGAAAGCCGCGGCCCCATACCAAATGTTACTGCTTCAGACCCTAGTCTTGCTGTGGGGTCAGCATGCCTGGTGTAGACCAAGTAGAGGCTCCCAGCAGGTAGGAAAGCCGGCCGCCTCTGGAGTTGTCTTCTAATCAGAAGAAACAAGTTATAAGCAAAGAAAAATACAGTTTGACTATCATTTATATACACCTCCATAGTTCCATTTAATAGTGCTGCTTATTTTTACCATGGATTCAATTTCATGTGTAGTGTGCTTCTATTTCAGCCTGAAACATAGCTTTAATATTTCTTATAAGGCAGGTCTGCTGGTGGCAAACTCTCTGTTTTTGTATGTTTCGGACTATCTCATTTCTCCTTCATTTGTGAAGGACAGTGTTGCTGGGTATAGAATTCTCACTTGACATTCTCTCCACCAACCCCCGACATGACATCTCACAACATTTTAGCCTCCATGATTTCAGACAGGAAGTCATTCATATACTTGTGGATCCTTTATATGTAATGAATTGTTTTCCTGCTTTTAAGATTCTCTCTCTGGCTTTGGATTTTGACAGTTTGCCTATGATATGTCCAGGTGTAGATCACATTGAGTTTATCTTAATTGTAGATTGGACTTTTCGGTATGTAGATTAAATTAATCAGATTTGGGAAGTTATGGACTTTGTTTCTTCAACTATTCCTTCTGCTTTTTTCTCTCTAGGTAACCATCCAAAGTAAAGACTTAAAAAATCTTTCACTGAATGAAAACTATTTAACACTCCTCGAGGCAAGTGTGGCATCAGCTCTTTCGCTCCTTCTTGCCATGAATGTCCACACTGGGAAGGCTTCTCTGGGCAGTGAGTAGATGGGACTGAGGGCTCTGAAGGCACGCCGGACTCTCAGACTCTCACCGGGTCATGTCTTCCTTGGGATGCATGGTAGCTGGCCGCAGATCTCTGAGACTCTGTTCATTTTTCTCTTTCTGCTCCGCAGATAGTACAGTCTGAAATGACCCATCCTCACGTCTGCTGATTCTTTCTTCAGCCACCTCTAACCATCTGTCGAGTCCCTCTAGGGAATGTCCTCACTTCAGTTATTATATTCTTGAATTCCAGAATTTCCATCTGGTTCTCTTCTTTAAATGATTTTCATCTCTTTGTTTATAATGTGTCCCTTGCTTTCGTGGTTTCCATGAGCTCTATAGACATGGTTTCTTTCAGTTACTTGAACATAATTATAATAACTGATCTCAGATCTCTGTCTTGTGAGCACAGCCTCTGGGACCCTAAGTGACTGTCTGCTTTGACTGCTCACTTTCCTCTGCCATTTTTTTCTGTCTCTTTATAGCTCTCATAAATTTGTTGAAAACTCAACATTTTAAATAATATGATGTGGAAATCAAACCCTTCCCTCTTAAGGGTTTGTGTTTGTTGCTGCTTTTTGTTTAGTGACTTCCCTAGAGTAAATCTGTAAAGGGTATTATTGTCATGTGTGACGACTCTTAGGGTCCTGGTCAGCTGGTAATTGAACCGAGATTTCCTGGAATGATTTGAACCAGAGGCTTTGCTCTGAGGCTCTTGAGGCACACCTTCAACACTCCAGCTGCTTATACTTCTCTTTAAAAGTCTTCGCTCCTGACTCACAGAACCCCAAGATCAGCCAGGTAGGAGAGATTAGAGCCTTCTCGGGGCTTTCCTGATGACACTGACAGCCCTGCCTGTGTGAGTGGCTGTCCATATCATAGGAATGAATCAGAGCTTGTCACAGCCTCCTGCAGACATCTTATTCCCCTCCATTTCTTTTATTGTAGTAAAATACACATCACAGAAGATTTGCCGCCTAACCATTTTATGTGTAAGTTCAGTGTCTCTAAGTACATTCACGGTGTTGAGCAGCTGTCCCCACCATCTCCCGAACTCTTTTGTCCTGTGAAACCCAAGGTCTGTCAATCAAGCGATGACTTTCCAGTTCCTTGCGCCCACCACCTGCTTTCTGTCTCTGGGCTCTGACGGCTCCGGGGACCTGATCCACGAGGACCACACAGCCCCGAGTCCTCCAGGCTCATCTGTGTAGTAACTGGGGCCAGACTAGTCCTCCTGTTTAAGGCCCAATAACATTGCGTCATGGAGATATGAACCACATCACGCTTAGCAGTTCTCCATATATTCTGAATATTCTCCCTTTTTACAGGTTTTTATACTCCGTGGGTAGTGTCCTTTTTTTTTTTTTTTAAGATTTTATTTATGGGAGAGCGAGCAAGTTGCGGGGGAGGAGCAGAGGGAGAGGGACAAGCAGACTCCATGCTGAGAGCAGAGCCCAATGTGGGCATGATCTCAGGACCCAGAGATCGTGACCTGAGCCAGAACCAAGAGTCAGGTGCTTTACTGACTGAGCCCCCCTCTGTGGACAATGTCTTTTGATGCAGGAAAGGCAAATTTTCCCTAAGTCCAATGTCTGTTTCTTCTTTTGCTACCTGTGCCTTTGGTGTCATGTCCAAGAAACCATTGCCAGACCCAGTGTCCTAAAGCTTTTGCCCTAAGTTTTCATCTAACCATTTATAGTTTTAGGTCCAACATTTAGGTCATTTATCCATTTTGAATGACTTCTGGTAATGGTGTTACATAAGAATCCAACTTCATTGTGATAAAAGCATCTTATTTAAAAAACTAAAGGCATGGAGTACAAATCTTGTATTTTTACTTCCCCTTTACATCAGATCACACAGGTTTCCTCTGGATGAAATAATTAGCAGGTCGGATTCATTGTCATGTAATTCTTGGTGTCCTTACCAGAAACAGAAAGTGAATTCTGCCAAGGGTTGGGCAGGAAATAATACAAGCCAGTCGTTTCCAGTACTTTGCTTCTAACAGCATTGAAAGCTATCCTCATTTAAATTGTCAGCTAATAGACTATCAAAAGTAATATTAATGATAGACCACTCTGTGATTATTTATCTTTGGCACACGACCCGGTGAGAGTCCGAGAGCTGGGGTCTGGCGTGCCTTCAGAGCCCTCAGTCCCATCTGCTTGCTGCCCAGAGAAGCCTTCCCAGTGCTGACATTCACGGCAAGAAGGAACGAAAGAGCCAATGCCACACTTGCCTCGTGGTGCGTTAAACAATTTTCACAGTGAAAGATTTCTTAAGTCTTTACTTTGGGTAGGTAATAATTATCTACGAAATTTTGTGACTGTGTTCTAACCCTGATTTGATCATTGTCATGACTCAGGCTAGAACCTTCTTTACTGCAAAAAACCTGTGTTATATTACTTTATAGTTCTGGTGAAGTACACATGCATTAAATTTGCCATTTTAGCCAGTTTTCAAGCACGTTACCAGACTCAGCTACACTTATGTTTTTGTGCATTCAATCCAGGACTCTTTCCATTGGCAAAATTAAAACTCCATACCCACTCACAACAAAATGTAGAAATATTGTCCACAAGTAGAGCCTTGTGGCTATGTGAAAAAGAATGTTTAATTCAATTTATCTGTTTTTCTTGCACAGAAAAGTGATAGGGTACTCAAGCATAAATTATGATGATAAAATGTTGGGGCAGGGTAATAGCAGTGAGAGACCAAACAGAAGAAGCAACCCTGTGGAACTTGGGATCGCTATGAAAGAGTTTGCTTATTCTATTGTAAAATGCATGATGGTGACATCAAATCACTATGGCATTTAGATTTCAAAGATCATCTGATAAAATATTTATTTTTAAAAGAAATATTTCCAGCATGCTAGAATTATATCCTTTGCAACTATCTGTCTTTTTTATGAAAAAGTTAGTGGCACCCAGGTGGCTCAGCCATTAAGCGTCTGCTTTCAGCTCAGGTCATAATCCCAGGGTCTGCCTCTCCTCCCCACTTGTGCTCTCTCTCACTACCTCTGTCTTTCTTTCTCTCAAATAAATAAAATACTTTGAGAAGAAGAAAAAGTTACATGCTAACTTAAAAATATATTATCCTTTTTATCATGGTAGTTTTCTGAGTTCTTCAGAGGCATGTGACATTTGAAGGCCACTCCAGTAGTGTGTAGGGATCCCTCCGAAAGTGCCTGAGAGTTCCCTGGAGACCACCTTGAAATGCCCAGAATCTCCCCTGGGGATGGGGGTGGTCTCCCAGCAAGGCTCATGACCATGTAGTGACTGCTGAGGGTCAGACCTGCTGTCCCAGAGTCAAACCGGCCGAACCCCACAAATGGGGCTGCCTGTCCTTATTCCAAACCAGTCAGGACTTCAAAGCTCAGTGCTTACTAAGGAAAGTTTGAAGAAAAACCTTCATTATGGCACCTGTTCTAGGTTAGCAGGCAAGTTAGCTGCCTGAAACCACCCACCTTTTCTTCCCTGTGTTCTGACCACAGCCGTGACATTTCCCCTTGGAAGGACCAAGGTGCACAGAGTAAAGTAACCCACAGAATGGCAGGAATCATGCCCGTCATGGTCACAGAGACAAAGCCGTGTGATCCCACTCGTGTAAAGGACAGGGAGGAGTCGTGGTCCTAGAGTCCCGGGGCAGATGATGGCGAGGGATTGGGAGAGGGGCTAGTGTGTCATGTCCGAGGGGACAGACTCAGTCCACAGCATCAAAGGCACATGGATGGTGGGGACCTGGCACAGATGGTCAGTTTTATGTCATGTGTATTTTGCCACAATAAAAAAGGAGGGAAAATGCTACTATCCCATTTCATACCTCTTTTTGCTACACTTGGAGGTTCGTTCAATGTAAGGCACGTGTTTGCCTTCTGTGGGATCGACAAAGCCAGCCTCCTTATCAAACGGTCACACTAGCCTTGTCGGAGTTTCATTTCACATCGACACAGTAGGATGTATTTTGGTTTTTTTTTGAAGATTTTATTTATTTATTTGACAGAGATCACAAGTAGGCAGAGAGGCAGACAGAGAGAGGAGGAAGCAGGCTCCCTGCTGAGCAGAGAGCCCGATGCGGGGCTCGATCCCAGGACCCTGAGATCATGACCTGAGCCGAAGGCAGAGGCTTTAACCCACTGAGCCACCCAGGCGCCCCCGTATTTTGAAGGAAAGCACCAGAAGCAGTGAGACACAACTTAGCTGTACCTTAGACCGAACATGAATGCCAACAGGCATTCTCCCTGCTCATGCTGGGATGGGGCCTGGGTCCTGCAGGGGTGAGAGGAGGAGAGGCAGCCCGAGTCGCTTAGAGCACGTGCATGGCGTCCAGTTTGGGGAAGAAGCGCGAACGTCGGAGATGCTCACTGCTCTCATCAGACGGATCCAACTCTCTTCATGTGTTTAATGAACGAGGGTGCATAGGGATTCAGCCTGCTCTGCAAGTTAACTGGTGTCGGGACTGAGGTGGCACGGGGGGGCAGCTGCTGTTCAGACACACGTTCGTGATGGGGTGGCATAACCCAAGCTGAAAAGGACCCCCTGGAGTGCACCTCGTAGGCTCGGCCCCGGGTGTCCCGATGAGTCTCGTGGCCACGGGGTGCCGTCCCCGTCTGCAGAGGCCAGCCCGTGTGGCATGCGGGGACAAATACGAAATCACACCTGTCTTCAAAGAATGCGGGGTGGGACTTTCAGGTTTGCTGGGCTGTGCACCCCCGTAGCAGCAAGGGTGTGGGAGCCCCGCTGCACCCCCTTCACCCCATGTGTGGGAGGCAGGCCTGAGGGGCTGTACTTCCTCACTAAGGGTGGCTGTTCCCAGACTGATGTTTTTGGATGTCCCCTTGTTGTGTGCCTGGAAGTGTTTATTCCCGGAGCAGTGCAGGGTGGGTAAGGACTTTGTTTCCTTTTGCTTTCTTGCTTTTGCTCTGATTCTCAGAGATCTGTGGGTGGGGAGATGGGCTCCCCTAAAATCGTGGGTTTCATGCTTGCGGTCCCCAGCCCCAGAGCACCCGCTTCTCCTGGGAACTTGTTAAGAATGCAGGTTCTTGGGCTGGCCTGCAGTCCGCATGGTCGTGACCTCTGGGGGCCTCCAGCTGCTTCTGACGCCTGCCTGCTTTGAGAACCACACAAACCCATGTGGTGGGAGCTGATTTGCCCTTGATGACTTGACATCATGTCTAGATGACGGAATGGCTCGTTCAGTGTAAACATCTTTGGACGTTTCATTTATGTGTATTTTGGAACCACTATGATTAGTTTCAGTTACATCGAAGAGCGCTGATCTGTCCCGCTTGCTGAATAAAGGCCTCTGTTGCCAGTGAGGAACAACAACCCATCCTCACCCAGAAAATCGTAGGCCAGACTGGCGGTGTCCTCAGATGCCAGCACGGTGCGGCCTGTGGGAGGTGACCTGGGGTCTTCTCCCCCGAGAACTGCGTGGGCACCTGAGCCAAGGCCAGGGACCGTCAGGCATTCCCCAGGGCACACCGCGAATACCAGCCTTTCTGGGGACAGACCTGCTCTGTCCTTCTGGCCAGTGTGAGGACCCCGCCTCCCGAGACTTCTGAAGCCTCCTTTTCACCACCTTCCTTCCTTCCTTCACTTTGGCTAAGTAGAGCCATTTGGTCCTTTAGAAATGCAAGCCCTCTCATGTCAGTTCTTGGCTTAAAGTCCTTCCAGGACTACCCACTGCCCTCATGCAGAGCTCCAGGGGGCTCTTGCTTCCCTCCTGCCCCTGAGGGTCTGACCCTGCCTCAGGGCTATGCAGACCCTAACCTGGGCCTGCAGGGCAACCGTGGGTGGAGGCCCTCACGGAGGCTCCTGTTTCATTTCACCCGCCGTCCTCGTAATTAGTTTTGACGTTGCTCTTCGTGTCCAGCCTGAGCCCCAGCACCATCCTGTCCGCAGCACTGGCGGAGCTGATCCCCGCACTCTCGTCTTTGCACAAGCTCCGTGAGGACAGGGATACTGTCACACGCTTGTCATTCAGTGAACAAGCCTTATTTTAGGCACCTTCCCCACCACTCATTGACTCCCTGTCTCTTGCGCTGTAGTTTGGGGCTGAGTTCCGGAGGTTCTCCTTGGACCGCCACAAGCCAGGGAAGTTTGAAGACTTCTACAAGCTGGTCGTGCACACGCACCACATCTCCAACACGGACGTGACCATCGGCTACGCGGACGTGCACGGGGACCTGCTGCCCATCAACAACGACGACAACTTCTGCAAGGCCGTGTCCAGCGCAAACCCTCTGCTCCGGGTCTTCATCCAGAAACGAGGTACGGGGGCGGGGGGAGGGTGCTGCTTGTCCCCAGTGCCGGTCACCCTGGTGCAGCACCCACTGTCGTCTGTCAGGACAGAACCACGTGGTTCTCGTGTCTAGCCCATGGGCGGGTGAAAGAAAGCGATGTTTCTTTGGTCAACGTTAATTTGTTAGAAAGGCTTAGACAATTTGAGATGCATTTTCCGTGTTTAGTCGTGTTGACTTCTGATGTCCAAATACTGAGGAAGAAATACTGTTGCCACTGTCGTGTTTTAACTGGGAGCAAGTGAGTTCAGTAACAAACAGGCTTTAGCCAGTAACCCGAGAGTGAAGCTGTGGTGGCCAGTGTGTGTGCTCCACCGTCTTCTCAGGGTCAGAAAATGATGCGAGCTTGAAATTATAACTTCAGTTAAATTCTCGCTCTCAGGGCATTGCTTTGCTGTAACAGTATCATTCTATGGGAAAATAAGCTGCTCATGTAGGTTTCTGGTTGGAAGGGAGGAGCCCCGCTGCTGAGTCCAAGCGCGTCCTTGCGCCGCTCACAGCTGCATTTTAGAGTTTGTTTTCATCTCTAAACTGGGGAGAAACTTCACGTTTCACAATGAAATACTGAAAAGAACCCTGCAGGTGAAGCTCGACATCTGGAAAACGGCGTTTCCTGGTCGACTTGGTCATGACCGGACCTTCTGTGCCCCCAGCGAGCACCTCGGGGACCCTGCTGGCCGCCTGCACGGGGCAGAGCACCTCGGGGACCCTTGCAGAGGGACGGCAGCAGCTCGCGGTGGGGACGGGGGGCTGGGCACACCCTGTAGCCGCCACAGTGCTGGGGGCAGGAGGAGGCCAGGACCCAGGGCTGTGTGTGGGGCCCGAAGCCCGGCGCTGAAGGCAGGCAGGGTCCCCATGGCGCGGACGGCCATCTGGACATAGGTGCCGTCAAGCGTGCTGGCCGGCAGCCCGTGCTCCGTGAGGACTCCCTGGGGCCGACTGCTTTGTGGGCCGGAAGGGAGCACACAGAGAGGGAAACACAGGAGATCTGCTGCCCTCCCTTTCCGACTGGTCCTCTGGCATGAGATCACACGGCTTTGCCTCTGCCGTCTTGCTGAGCTGGGTGTCCTGCTGATGGTTCCCAGAAGTCCTCACAGCTGTCACTTCCTCACGGTGACGTCGGCTTCATCCCAACCCCCAGCATGCTGGGCCCCCAGCTCAGCCGCAGCCTCCAGGGTCCTCCTGCTTTCATCCCCTTCCCTGGGACCACACCTGCTGCCCCTGCCCGGAAGCCTGTGCCGCCCACGTCGCCCCGGGGCTCCTTCACGCCACCATCTCCAAGCAGCCCGGCCCAAGCTGCTCTGCCTCATTCCCTCACATCCCCTGGCTTCCCCGTGTCGCCGGGGTCAGCTGTTATCTGAGCGCCGCACCCCACATCCCACGGCTCCGCCCTGGCCGCCCGAGGTCAGGGTGTGTGTGCTCCCAGGGTGGGTGTGCGAGCTGCAGGTGTGCGCTGGTGGCGCCCCGCGCTGCTGATTCGCCGAGGCCGAGGTGACGCGGGAAGCCCCGGGGTTTGTGTGTTTGCAGCTGGGCACGTGTCAACTTCCCGCGGGAAGCTCAGATGCCTTTGAGGTCCTCCATCCTGTCTTGTTTACTGTTCCTTCTCCCATGTCCTCGGAGAAATAGCCCAAAGTTTAACCCGCTGCCTTCGGGTTTCTGAGCCCCTGGGTTTGCAGTGTGAGCACGTTCCCTGCAACCCTGCCTTTCTCTGTCAGGTGGCGCCAAGGAGCATGGGGGACCTCAGTTCAGACCCTTGTCACTGGCTTTGTGACCAACTGGTCCTTAATGTTCTTTCTGGTCTGTAAAATGGGACAGCAGTGCCCACCTCATATAGTTGTCAGACTTCATTAGGAAAGTGGCCCTAACGTTCACTCAGCCCAGCCTCGTGGTCCCTAGTGGGGACACTAGGGCTCCATTCTCACCATCCTCAGTGGACGGTCACTGTGAGCACTGTGTCCGGGTGAGGGAGGCAGGAAGCTTGGGTTTTTGTGGATGGCAGGAAGCAGGAGCCATCCTCACGCCATGTGTCTTCAGGACGGACTTGGTGACCAGGGGAGTGTCTGTCCGTTGGCAGGGCCTTGCTGAGGCTGCCCTGCGAGGTGACATCAAAGTCCCCTGTCCTTTCCCTGCAGCAAGGGTTCCAAGATGTCCGTCACATATGCTCTTCTCGTGGCTGGGCTGTGGCCACGCACTCTGTCGTTCACATCCTGACTTTATGAGCCTGGACGCATCCTATACGAAAAAAGTCATTACTGTCCCGAGGGAAGAGTCCTCAGTCTTCCAACAGATGTTGAAGTAGACCCGGAGTTCGGTTGGGAAAACTACTAATCTCCTCCCCCAGACCTACACAGATGTCACAGTAAAACTCCAGACCCATGTCCCTTCACCAAAGCAGTAGCATGTGGGACTCAGCTTCCCACACCGGACCTGTGCGGGGCCACTCACGGCCGCGCCGAGTGGACAGCCTGGACGCGCCATGGGACAGGACAGGGGCCAAGGGGTCGCGGACACGGCGCACGGGCACCGTGGAGAGAATGGGAGGCGAGAGCAGCCGGGCGTCCAGGCTGCTGTCCTGGGGCTCTCTTCGGTCCGTCCTCCCCGGAGAAGTTGCTCCAGTCTGTTTGTTGCCCGAAACCAGGACTCGGCGCACCCGGGGGTGCCATTCGCAGGCGAGCAGAGCAGGGAACAGTCCGCGCCGACGCGGCTGAGATGAGAAAGGGCTCCGCTCCACCTTCCTCCTTCTGCTCTCAGGCGGAAAAAGGCCTTCCCACAGTCCATGCAGCACCCTATTTGTCACTTTTTTCCGCGTTTTCTTTTTTCTTAATTGTGGTAAAATCCACGTGACATAAAGTTTGCCACCGACCAGCTCAGGGACTTTAATACATTCCCAGGGACGTGCCACCATCACCGCCCTCTGTCTCCATGATGCTTTTCATCTTGCAGGACTGAGTCACTACACTGTCTTCCAACAAACTCCCACCACCCTGCTTCGTGTCTGTATGGTTGTGACCCTTCGAGAACCTCGTAGAAGTGGAATCCCACAGTATGTGTCACTGAACACAGTGTTCTCAAGGGTCATCCACACTGTGTCATGTTGCACAATTTCCTTCCTTTGTGAGGTTGGATGCTGTTCTTTCGTGTGGACAGAGCACATCTCGTTCGTCAGTCGTCCGTCAGCAAACATGGGGGTTTCCTCAGCATTTCGGCTATTGTGAATAATGCAGCTATGAATGTGAGACAACATCTCTTTGAGACCCTCCTTTCGATCCTTCTGGGAACTATGTACGTTGCTGCTTCATGTGGTAGCTCTAGTTCTGATGTTTTGAGGAACTGTCCTACGGTTCTCCACAGGGGCTGCCCCAACTTGCATTCCCACCAACGGTGCACAGGGGTCCAGTTTCTCCACATCCCCTCCAATACCTCTTGTTTTTAGGATTTTCTTTTTATCTTTTCTTCTTTTCCACACCCCCGCCCCTAAATGCGGGGCTTGAACTCACAACATCCAGATCAAGACCTGAGCTGAGATCAAGAGTCAGACACCTAACTGACTGAGCCACCCAGGTGCCCCTCTGATTTCTCAAGAGTAGCCATCACAATGGGTATGAGGTGGGATCTCATACTTTTGACTTCTAAGTCCCTATTATTTAGGGATGTTGAGTATATTTTCAGTGCCTAATGGCCACTTGTCCATTTTCTTTGGAGAGATGTCTGTTCAGGTCCTTTGCCCATTTTTACACCAGATTCTCTGGTTGGCGAGCTTTAGGAGTTGTTCATATTCTGGATGATCAACCCTTATCAGATGTATGACTCGCAAGTATTTTCTCTTTTTTTCCTCTGTGGGATTATGTCTTTTGATGTACAACATTTGTAATTTTGTACAAAGTCAAATTTTTCAATTTTTTCTTTCAGTAACTGTGCTTTTGGTGTCAAACCCAAGAAATCTTTGCCAAATCCAATGTCCTAAGGCATCTGTCCTAAGTATTCTTCCAAGGGTTTTATAGTTTTAGGTCTTATATTTAGGTTTTTAGCTTTTATAACTGGCCACATGTTACCCTTCCCTGAGACCTTCCTCCGTGCCCGGCTTCCCAGGACGGTCTCCTGTCCTTCCCTTGCCCCCGTCAGACTCCCGGGAGCAGTTCTTATAGGAGAGGCCCAGGGGGCACCCGATGGCCACCACGTTTGTCTGTCCAGCAACGTCTTGGTTTCTCTCTCACTTTGCAGCATGGTTTTGCTGGATAGAGGTTCTCTGCTGACTGGTTTTTCTTCTTACAGCTTTGACCATATTGGTGCACCTTCGCTGAAACCCGAAGTTTCTGATGAAAAGTCTGCAGATAATCTTATTGGGTGTCCTCCCTTGGATGCGAGGATTCTCTTGTCTCTTGCTGCTTTCACGGCTCTCTCCTTGTCTTGAAAGTCTGGGTGTAACGCATCTCCAAGTGGGTCTCTTTGAGTTCATCTGACTTGGAATTTGCTGACCATCTGGAATTTTATATTCATCTCTTTCTTACAGTTAGGAAGGCTTTCTTCAAATACTCTCTCTGCCCTTTTCTCCTCCTTAGACTCCCGCAGTGTGTACACTGGTCCTCTTGATGGTGTCCCATGGGTCCCTTGGGCTCTCTTTGGTTTTTTACATGGACTTTCTATTCCACAGTGTTAATCATTTCCACTGTCCCCAAAGATGTCCTGTCTTAAGTTCACTGATATTTCTTCTGTCTGCTCAAATCTGTTTTGAGTCCCTCTAGTGAGCTTTTCATCTGTTACTATACTTCCAGCTCCAGAACTTTTTTTTTAATGTCCATTTAGCCAGTATATAGTTCTGTATATATGTATACTACATGTAGTAGTATATACTATACTGTATACAGTAGTATACAGTATACTGATGTAGTGTTCAATGATTCATTAATTTCTTATAACACCCAGATTTCTTTGGGGTTCTTTTCTGGTTTTCTACTTCTTTATTTATATTTCCATTTTGTTCATACTTTTTCTTTCATGATTTTACCTACCTCTTCCTTTAGTTCTTTGAACATCTTTAGGACAGTTGCTCTAAAGCCTGTCTAGTAGATCTGACTCAGGTCTTTTTCAGGGACGTTCAAGTCTCATGATGTGGAGACTCTGGAAATCAGATTCTCCCCCTTCCCCAGGGCTTGCTGTTTTGCTGTCGAAGTTCTCTGGACTGTTGGCGGGCTGCCTCTGTGCCGAGGCCCAGCCTGAGGTGTCCGCTGCTGTCTCCTCGGGTCTTGTCTGAGCCTTTCCTTGGGCACGCGTGGGCCCTTCCTAATTCCCACCTCTGCATCCATTTCTGAATGTCCTAATGTGTGGCTCCCAAAAGGGGGCCAAGGGGGCCCTTGCCCTTTCAATGCCCTTGGAGTCGCTGGAGTGGAGGGGCAGCAGTGATGGCCGCCAGGCTCGGTGTCGGTGCCTGTGTGATGGGAAGCCACCGTCAGTGATCAGGAGGGCTGGAGGACAGGTCCTTGCCCACCTGGCGTCTGTAGGCTGTTCCAGAAACATGTGCACAGCTGCTTGCCACGTGGCTGGGTGGCTGCAACCGTGCTGAGAGCTAGGAGAGACCTGATGACTTCCCCTGGATAGTTGCAGGCCTTCGGCAGACCCCGCAATCCCCAAAGAATGCCATCAGACAGAGTCTGCCCGTGCGATCGTTGCCCAGGTGGGGAGAGATTCCTGGTGCTCCCTGCGCTGCCCTCTTCCCAGCATCCTCCTGTGCTTTTCTTATGATGTCACTGTTGAAAATGACCCCAAGCATGGTGCAGGAGCACTGTTAAGTCTTCCTCAGCAAGAGGGATGGAGTGTTCTCTATGTAGAAAGTGCTCTTGGCTGTGAGCTCAACAGTGTGAGCTGGCGACATACAGTGAATTCGTGTCTTTAAACAGACACCACATAGCACAAGGGCTTGTATTGCTCAGTGGATAAAAACATGATCAAGAGGCTCACAGGAACCTATCCCTGTATTTTCCTAGGAGTCATGGTTCAATGTTCCAGAGACTTTGTAGAACATAACTACCATGAATAATGAGAATCAACTCTATATGAGAAATCCAGAACGGGAAGATCCATAGAGACAGACACAGATTTGTGGTGCTGGCAGAAGGGGTGTTGGGAAGGTTAGGGTTTCTTTACTGTACACTGGAAATATTCTGGAATTCAGCAGTGATGTTGACTGCCGGGCTTGTAAATATACTCAGGACCATTGAATTACTCTTTAAGTGGGTAGATATTGTGGTATGTAAATTATGCTTCAATAAATAAATTATATCTCAGTATTTCTGTTTGAAAAGTATGAGATTTAAACCAGACTCTCCTGGGTCTGAGCTTGGACCCTGGGTGATGTCATCTGGGCTCATCTTTAGCCTTTGTTTCCAGAATTCAGCCATTTTCAATAGGTGTGAATACTTGCACTTTTTAATTAATGTCTTTGGCATCAAAACTCAAGACAGTGCTCAGGATCCTCCAGTTGGCTCCTGAGGGGCATGTGTTTTGGGTCCATTGGTAAACTTGATAGGAACGTGACCAACACTGGGCAAGGTCAGCCAGACCTGCCACTTTGCTGCCTGTAGAAATCTTGTTTGTTCTAGCAGATGTCTGAATATGATTTGCAGTGATTGTCATTTTAAAGGAGTGGTACAGGTTGTTATTTAACACATTAAATAAGTAAGAAAGCACATACAGTGTTATATCACATATTTGCTGTCGGATTTTGATCATCTTCAAAATAACTTATTTCCTTTGTAAATACATGTGTTTTACTTACTGCTTTTAAGGACGTGATTCTGAGAAGCAATTTCCCAGCACCCTCGGATTGCTGAGGGCCAGTGAAGCGCTCGGGGTTAAGAACCCAGTTATGCATAATCTGCCCTTGGAAGCTCAAATGACAGGCCAGGAATGACTCAGACTTTGTCCCCCTGGGACTGAGTTGGGCACATCTTCCTTAGGGTGTAAGATGGCGTTTCTGCCCTGCCTGCGAACCCTGCCTGTGGCCTTCACGTACACAGGCTTCTCTCTCCCAGCATTTACCAGACTTCTGCAGTCCTCTGTGCGGGGCTGGACTCCTGCTAAAAACTGGGGCTTCTCCTCGTTGGTATATAACAGATGTCCTGATGCCTTTCACGTTAATGCTTTGCCCATTAACTAGGTTACAGAATCAAGAGGGCACAGTGGGAGAATCTGGGCTCAGGTTTGGGGAGCACACTCAGCCAGTGTTGAGGAACCACTTTCCCTGTCCCCTGCGTGCTCTTCTGGCCCTCCCTGAGGACACAGGAACATTTTAGAAAGCTGGCCCAAACCAGAGAATGCGGACAAGACCAGCAGAGATTCTCAGAGTATCTCTATTTTTAGCAGAACAAACAGGAAGTGCAAACACTAACTTTTTACCACTTATCCATCAAATAAACCCCCAACACCAGCATTCCTAGCACTCTCATTATTTAAGAGATGGGCCTTTTGCCTCCCAGGCCCCACCCCAGATCTAGAGGTGGAATCCTCGTTGAATTTTGGGGGCTCTTTTGTCCCGTGGGTGATTAGCTTCTGCAGACATCATGGGAGGCTTGTGTGGACTCAGTTGTGCCACAAGATTTTCAGCACAATTAGAGTGTTCTGAAATATCTACTTTTAAAGTACACATAAATACTGCACATTTCCATGAGTCTGGTAACTGTTTCTGGCATTCTGGCCTTCTCGGCCTGGAATGAGGAAGGCGCGCATGTCTCGTCTATCAGAAGTTGTGCGCTTGGGCGTGGTGGGAGGTACTTGCTTATGATTTCACTTAAGTGAGTTGCCAGAGAAAGTAACTACAGGATGTTCTTCAAAGTAAGACGTATTTAATCACTGCGAATTCGGTTATACGCACTGGCAGAATCTTAAAGTGTTGGGCATAGGAGTCCTGCTTGGGATTGCTTTTCTCCGCTCCTCGTGAAGGAGTGGGAGGCAGGTGCGGCTTCTCGGCTGGGGCTCACGGCTCAGCAGGAGGCGCTCAGCGTCTCCCGCTTTCTCAGCTGCTGTAGTTCTTTCCTCAGACACTGCCCAGGGTTTGAGGCTGTATGTGGTGAGGGAAAGTGGTTTTGCTAAATTAACCTTATCATGTCCTTGTGCTCGTAGGAAGGGATTGACACCCTCCCACTGTGGGAGCCTTCTCGTGAGACACATTTGCTTCTTTAATTGCCACTGATTTCTCCAAGTTTGCATATTTGGAGAATTTCTTTCTTTCTTTTTTTTTTTAACTGAAAGAAAGGGCACACACTCTCCCACTGCTCCACCGTGGGAACGTGCAGAAAACAAAATGCCTGGAGCCCGCACTCACCCCTGGAGTGGGAGTGGATCGTTGGGAGAGAATGTGCTGATGGAGCTCATTAAAAAGAAAACAAAGCCAGAGCCACCCACCATCCAGAAGAATCCAGGGGCTGGTCCTGGCAAGGCTAGGCCTCTGTGCAGGGAGTGGGAGAGCAGGAGGCTGGAGGGGAACACCTGGGCCCGCCTCTCCCCCCCCCCCCCCCCCCCC